>JNEY01000124.1:113587-131137 GCA_020875895.1 Aphelenchus avenae | reverse complement strand
ATGTTATTTTGGTGCCCCCCCATAATCTCAAAAAAAAGTCTTGCCCCCCCCCCCCATAAGCACCCACAACCCCCACTTGTAGGGGTCAAAGCGTGGCTTTTGGACCAAAATGAAGAATTGTTCTTAATCAGATCTCCAAGGCTTCCACTTGAGGTACGGTTCGATGTGGCAGCAAATGCTCGCGAATTTTTGGCGACCTTCGGCCCGCCGAGGGTCGACAAATAAATACCACGCCTCAATATTACAGCCCTGCCCCACCGGAAATAGAGCCCCGTGTTCCGGGGGGGTGAAACTTAGAGCCCCGTGAGCTCTACTATAGGCAATACGCTATTGCCGTTTATTCGCAGGTTTTAGCAACTACCGCGACAAGGTTGTGTTCAGTGCCTGCACGTTATCGCTTCAGGTCTCACTACTAGTGAGTGAGTCACTAGAGGTGGCAGTCAGTTTCGAAAGCAGGTGGAAGCGAAAAGGCGGGGGAGGGGGGGGACACATCCCGTACGTCCCTATATGTTAAAAACATTAGGTCGTGACAATATTAAACGAGACCGTCGAGAATTCCGCAGTCTCTCCGCTTTCACGTCCATGGTCGGAGCTAAATTTTCCGAGCTGCTGGAGGTGGAGTTCTAGTGGAATCCGTAAATCCGTTTACGAGCAGAGTAATCTTTTTTTTCATGAATTTGCAATGCGAATCAAAACTGTGCACGACCGTGAACGTCAACCTTCTCCTCTGTCCACCAAGAGTTTTGTCCCAGAATCCGAACAAGCACAGCGACAACGATGCGCCAACGTGTAAATGCGACACAACGGCAACGGAAATTTTTCTACGCAGTCATCCCGGATAGCCATCAATAGGCACAAACGTATGAAGGCTGGGCATAAGTCCGTGCGAGGGACTAGTTTCTTATGAAGCTCCACTTCCACACCGAGAAATTTTCTTGACGCCTTTTGGCTGTCGAATTCCGGGAAGAGCTGCAAAATTTTAGCTCCACCCTGCGGCCACACTCTGCGGTACCGCTTCGCAGTTATTCACTTCATAGTGTAACTCTTTAATTTACATTTGTGTCGACTTCCTCCTGTAGCGTAGCCGACTGGCCTAGGGTTACCTTGAAGAAAGTCAATGTCAATCCATCAAGGTTAGAAGTAGACATCATAAATCGAATGTATTCGGGTTTTGCAGCGGTCTAAAAGCTGAAGCCAAGCAGGTTTAGTGATTGGAAGGCTCACGTGACGTGTCGAGACGGATCGCAGTCGTTCCTTTCATAACGTAGGCGGTAACATTTTGCAGAAGGTACGCGAGAATTTTATGACGCCGACGTTCCGAAAGAGGACGGCATAAATCTTTCTTCGATCTTAGGTCGTATCTCGCTTGGTCAGCTTGGACACAGTTCCGGCAAGATCCCGTGCTCGCACTCGTACCCCACTTTTACCGATAGCATTAATGAAACCAGACTGCTAGTGCGTTTGTCAAAGAGCTTTATCACAAATAAGCGTCCGGAATTAGACATAATACTTGCATATATGTCGCTCTACACCATCACCGACCAGGCAGTGTCGCAGACAGCGTTTTCGTCGTCCAAGTCGCTGTACATCTATAAAGAGGGCCGGTGAAAACGGCGCTTTTTGTTCGATACAGCAACAGGTGAACCCGATATTTTGACGAATTATCAGGCTAGGAAAAGTTACCACATTCCAAACAAGCTCAAATTTTTAAGAAATTTACGAAAAATATCGCCTACTCGTTGGATGGTTAAGTCGATGGCAGGGGAAAACAGCTAAAATTTTTGGAGTAAATTATGCTCGAATGAACTTGTTCCGAAAGTACGGGAGCTTTCTAGAAACTAATCAGACGTACTTCGTACACTTCTTAAGCACGCTGAAGATGATTAAAAAAAGCAGCCTCCCATTCGGAAATCACCCCACGAAGAACACTAAAAACGGGCTCGCCAAGTTGAAATAGGTATTTCCTGATTACATTTCGGGGAGCCCGACTAAGAAGCGCTATTGTCTTCCAAGTCCCTATATGACGAATAAGTACCGGCCCGCGCCTAGAATATGCATGCTTTACCGACGGCCTTCTTCTGCCCGACGCTGGTGCATGTGAATGGCGTCGTTGAGACTTTCTGTTTTCGCCGGACGAGGACGAGGATTCCTTCGCTTCTTCACCCTCCTTGATCTCGAACATCGATCCTCTGCGGGGTTGTAGTCGCTGAAGGAGCGCACTGAGACGGCGATGGGTGCCTGCTGCGAATGTGGGGACCTTGTCGACCTGTAGTGAGAATCGTCGGTCGGCCTTCGGATGCGGGGACGATGGTTTCACGTTGACAGCGGGCTCGATTAGGGCATTCGAAGACGAAGAGGTCTTCAAGACGACATTGAGTGTTTTCGCGGGTGACTTTGTTTCCGTTGAAGCTTCCACATCTGGTTCCTGAATTTAAAGATGCAGGTAAGTGTAAAAATATACTCGTGCGACTGCACAACCCTGTGTGGTGCCGGAGGCTGGGTCCTGCACCCGGGGGGGGGGCAGTACCCCGAGGAGTAAAGGGGTGGGGTACCACCCCTCCGCGTCCACACAGGGTTGGCCTCCAGACCCGAAAAAACGCACTTCACCCCGGCCTAGGCTTATTCGATGCTCTGGAGGCCAATTTTGATTCGAGCAGCCCGTATGTAGCCTAGGCCCCGTCAAGTGCACAGTACATTTGTGCGCGTACCAACAGGTTTTGTCTTGGCAAAGCAAGGCAATTGAGACGTTAATAGACTCCAGTTATCAAGTGTGCTAAAGGGGCTAAGAAGGGCCACAAAACGGCCGTAGGTGTGATTCCCGTCACGCATCACAGAATTAGTGCACGATGGGATAAAATAGGCCTAAGTTGAAAGGAAGCAGTGTTTCCGTAATCACTTTGAGCGCGATCGAGAGAGAGAGTGAAGGAATTGGGAAAGACGTGGGCTGGTACAACTGGGTTTACGCAGACGAGGACTGATATCCGGGCTTCAGTCTGTCCTTACCTTTACTTCAGGCTCTTCGGGCTGTGAGGCACCTTGTTTTTCTTCGCGAGACATTGCGCAATGACGTCGACTGTTCTCGACGGTTAATGAGGAAATTTTCTAGTCCTCGAACTTTTATTTGCCTCTCGGAAGTCGCCGCCCGCTTTGTTCACGCTAATTAACGTCCATTCGGCCGAGCGTCGCCGTCGCCCTCAATCCGGTTAGACGGCGCATTACGGAATCGAGTGTTTGCCCTGAACTTTCGTAATGTGTTTTGAGGAATAAAGTCCGGAGTTTCTGACGATTAGCGAAGAATAATAAATTACTTTCGAAAGTTCGACGGAATACATCGTGCTGATTGCGGCCATACTGTTTGTTGTTGGCTTGAGCCTTCACTTCGTCTTGGACCGTAAAATCTGAAAATAACTCGAATTGAGGTCGCTTTGTAAGGACCTCCAAGCGAGCCGTAAAGGTTATGGCAAAATACTGTCGACAAAGTCATTGTGCTTTGTGTCCAGCAGAAAGTACAGACGTATGATACAAATTTGTCAAACTCAGTCCTGTGTTGAGCGACAATCGTGTTCTTGGATCTGAATTACGATGGGGTTACGTGGAGCAGGAAGTAAGTATTCCTATCTAGACGAAAACTTTGAGATTAAGGTGCGGATAAATGCAACCCGAATCATAAAACCAAGGACGTAGCTAGGACCTTTCGGGAGGGGGCCGCACCCAAGGGGGGACTCGTACCTATTTTTTCGGCGCGCTTCAGGCGCCGCCAAAGAGCTTTTTGGGCTACTTTGGCAAAACTTAGTTAAAAATTTGTTTTGCCTTGGTCTCCTTCCCCCATCTACTTTCTTGTATTAAAGTACACAATGCCCTATTGGTTCTTGGGATCGAGCGGTTATTGACTAAGTCATGAACGTACGAAGCATAAATGTAAGTAACATCACGAGTATGCGATCATTATTGGTCTCATATGTCAGTATTTACACAAAGCATTTGGCTTGACAAAGACGAGCTCCTCAATTCGCAGTCTGAAGCGAAATCATCCCAATCAGCAAACAGATGATCGAATCTCGACAGGTTTAGATACCTTCTCCTCGTGAGAACTGCACTATTTCAGAAAATGGTGACCCGCTTATTTAGCAGTCCCTTCTCTACACTTCAGCTTCCCATGTGGGCTTCCTGGACTTCAAAAGCATATGTGTTTTGTTTTATTTCCTCATCCGCAAAATCGCTCTGAAGGGAATCGCGCCAATGTGAGCATGATCATACGCCTTCCAAGTTGCTTACTGGCAACGAACTTTTTATTGCTCAACCAGCCATAACATAGTGCGCGGGTTAGCACTTAAGGCGTCATTTTTTCGGCATCATTAACTCTTGGACGGGAAAGACGCTCATCACGATCATCAAAGTCTATCATCGACGATTCATTGGTTACTCAGAAAATACCCGAGCTTCGGTGGCGGATCTTTTTTGTGGTGAGCGATATGTTGCGTCAAATGGCAGTACATCGTACCGAGCGGAATCGCTCATCCATGAAGTTGTACGCTTGGGCAGGTTGGCATCTGAAGACGAATGAGGCATGCTCGTGGTTTCCACTCGGCGCTTGCCGTATATGCTGACTTATTACATTCAGAAATGAAGAACGTGTGATAATGCAGCGCTTTTGTCTTTTGCGTCGCTATCCGCAAAATGACGACTTTTAGTGAGGATATACTAGACCCGCTACGTACCGAGATTGTGCGCCCGCCTTTGGGCCCGGCACTTGATCCCAGTCAGTTCCCCGAACCTAAAGCCGACAGCGATCCACAAACCATAGCTATTTGATGCCAGTTGTAATGACGGACCCATGTACAACTGCTGTTCGATTTAGCTTTCTCTCCGCGAGCAGGCTCAGTAGAGGGACTTCGATGATAACGGCGCGATGGGCAGTCTACATGCAGTTGCCCGTACTTGTCTTGCACATGTTTGTGGTCTACGTGATTGCGTCACAAATCCTCAGGAGGAATCCGTCGTTATCGACGGGATTCTTTCGAATTTATGCGTGCCAAAGCGTCGTCGACGTGGCGATTATGTAGCGGTAAGTATTTCCACCGTTTGAGAAGTTCATTCATACCGGCAAAAGAGAATGTTCCAAGCTGTCAGGTTTTTCGAAGTTGTCAGAAATCTGTGTCACTTCTCGAGCTCCTCTAGGATGATCATATATTCAGGAGAGAAAGTACTGCGGACAACAAAATTATTGGTTTATAGACACCCTCTCAGCAATCCTATCAAGAAGAAAGTGACACCTGAATATGCGTTGTTACCGCAGGTTCCGCAGACAAGCATCCCCTAAGCAGTGGCGCAGCAAAATAAGGCTGAACCGGAGGTCAGCTTTGAGTTAGCTTTGGTGCAGACTTTATTTTTGCGAGGCTAACTTAAGTGTTTTTGAGGTGGCGTTTTCTGGTCGCCTCCGAACAATTATGGCTAGTTGATCAGCCCCAGCGCTTTAAGCAGCTTTTAGTAAACTTCATGATCATATCATAACGGGAACAGGTGTTTTTTTGGTTCATTTTCCGAGTTTGAGGAAGGCAGGCTCATGGCAGGTTTTCAGTAATCGGATCAGGGCCAGCCTTGGTTCCAAATCCTTGACCGAAGACTAGGCTAGGCTCTTTTAGACCGTTTATATCGTCGGCTTCGATGCGCTGCCTCACTCGTTTTACCACACCTACTGCAGCAATTTTATCTACGCCGTGTGCGGCTTCTGCACCTCATATCAGCTGCTCTCGCACACTCTCATCGCCGTCAATCGCTACACCGCTATACTCCATCCTCTCGGACACTTAAAGGTAACCCTTGTCGCTTACTGCGCGCGTTCTGCGGCAGCCGAACATTGTTTTTTTTGCAGATTTGGACGACTCGTCGCGTCCAGTACTTTCTGTTCGGTACCTCGTACGTCGCGATAATCTCAGCCATATTGAAAATCGTCGGACCGATCGCGATCGACGAAACCTCGGGCGTAGCGCTGTCGAATGAAGTGCCCTGGATGAACAAGGTATGCCTATTACCCACGATCAGGGATAGTGATTTTTTTAAGGGGACAATCAACTTAAAATTTTGTTATTCAAGCGCTGGAGGCCTTCGTCCATAGCTCGGAGGAGTTAGGGCTCTCTCCGCACTGGAGCCCTAACCACCAGATGACCAAGGCTTTGTTTGTGCTAAAACAGTCAGGTTCAACCCCAAAATATCGGAACACAAATTTTCGTTCGGAACGTTTTCTGCGTGTCATTTTCATATTCGCTCCGGTACTTAGTTCGCTTTCGGAGTGTCTTTGTACTTCGTTCCGTTCCTTCGGTGAGGCGACTCTTTAATTAACAAGGACTCGAGGAAAAAGGGCACGAATTTTTCTGCTGCAATATTCGAATAGAACGGCATGATGCAAGGTAGTGTTCGGCAGCCGACCCGACCCGACAAGCCGACTTTGTCGGGTCGGCTCGGGTGGGTGGTCAGGTCGGTAGCCGATCCCGACCCTGATCATTTCACCTTAGTTTTGGAAAAATTTCGGCCAAAGACCACAATTTCTTGCATTTCTTAAAACAGTTTCGTAAATTTGTAGTTTTCTCAAGCATTTTCGTTTTGTTTTTGGCTATCACAGAGCTGTAAAGCCTAAGAACAACGTTTTCCAAGGTTAATTATAATTTTCAGACTTTTGCAACCCCCCTCACGGCTGTTACCCCTAAATAAGATCGGGGTCAGGGTCGGCTACCGACGTGAAGGTCGGGTCGGGTGGTTGGGTCGGAAGGAGTCAGGTCGGATCAGGTGCCGTGGTCGGGGAAGGGGGGGGGGGTGTCGTGCCGAACACTAATGCAAAGTGCCGTCCTTTGATCCGCGTTGTATAGCGTCAGCTTGGTGTTTGAAATTGGAAACGGTTCGTGCGTGGTAATTTGGGTTCGCTCCGGTATCTAGTTAGCTCTCGGATTCTTTTTGGATCCCTTCGGAAAAACCGACTTTAACATTAACAAGGTCTCGAGAAACGAGGACTCGAGTTTTGAGATGACCACATGTTTTCGCCCATTCACTGCTGTCAAGTGATCACCGTTGTCCTCCTTCCGTCCTTCCGTTGTCCTTAGTGGCTTCTCAATAAAGTGAGTGCGCATTTTAGGCGAATCGAATGATCTCGCTCTGGCTCACCGTACTCACGTGTCTGGCCAGCGTCGTCCTGGAGACGCGAACATTTATAGCCTTTCGGCGGCTTCCGCCGACGCTCAGATACAAACACAACGAGGACTTCCGGCTGCTGCGTAAGCGAATCATCATAAATTTGTCTTCACACCAGTGCTCTGCTAAAGTGTCGAGTTCACTGAACTGTAGTGAACTGAACTGCACTGCACTCGTCCTTCAGTTCAGATCACTTCGTCGCGAAAAACTCCGGTTTTCTGAACTTGCAAGTTAAACTAGGAGCATGGTCCTACAGGAGGAGCGGACCCTCTGTCCCATAGGACAGTGCGCCACTCGGGCCGTTAAGCAGATTGTTCCTACATTAATATTCAACTGTAAAATCTTGTTTAAGGTCTGCGTGGTGCCTTTAGGCTTTGTGCCTACAATCTAAAAACAAGATTTTCTTCACCTAATACCCTATCGGCAGCTTTCTAATTGTACGATAAACTACCAAGTTTACCGAACTTTAGTGAACTGAACTGAATTCAAGCTGCAGTTCAGTACAGTTTATCGTGAAAAATCCCGCTCCGTAGTGAACACTGCTTCACATTGAGCCCCCAAAGTTTCAGTGTACGCTCTCGTCGAACTCATCGTCCAAATGGTGCTGATGGTATATTATCTGACGCTGTTCTTGGAACTGAATTGTCAGCCATGGACCGCTATTCGAGGGCTTTATGCATACGTGATCGGGGCGCTGTCGCTGAGTGGCTCACCCATTCTGCTGACGATGAGCAGAAACCTTCGTCATCTATGTTCGAGACAAGTGATTGCCTCCATAAGGGCTTTCGTACCGCGAAAAAAGCCTACGCAGCGGACTGTTCGTTTGTCGTCCTCTAACATCGAAATAAAAGGCTGAGCCCAAACCCGCTGTCCATGGGAAGGGGACCGCGAGTCTTACACTTTGACCCTTCGACCGTGTTGAGTTTTCCCCCGCCTATAAATTGTTCCCCCACCTTTAACGCAGCAGATCCCTTTTCGTAACGGGGAAGACTGGTTTTACGGCCCACAGTTAATGTCACGTTGAATCCCCAAAAATACCTTTTCCGAGTCAATAAGCTGAGGTTCTATCTGCAAGCCTTTCACATAGTCGTTTGCACGACATAATCAAGCAGCATCTCATATTAGTCGACTAATAAATGTCTCCGAACATGGCATATGGTGTTGCTCAGAAATGCTCAGATCAGAAAGCATGTGTTCCGAGCTTGTAATGACAAGCGCGTAACGTTTGTAATGGACGATGATCTTTCCATTTCCACTCGTCGTGGGAAGTTCGTGTCGCACTAGCGGGAAGTGTTTCTCGTAGTTCTTGATACATAACGTTCTCAGTACATAAAGCTCAGTGCTCATTTAACGTTCTTACTGCACTTTTGGAACGTTGTTTGGTTGGTGCATTGCACGCTGAATACGATACCTGCACGCTTTAGCTGCGTCATTGACGCCTTTAAAAAGCGGACACGCATAGGTGGATCCACATCATTTTATTCAACATGCTTCCCGTCGAAAGCCTTACCGACGCCGTCTCCTTCCTGCCGTTGTACGACCTCGATTCGGTACTGCTCGCCAACCGTCAGCTGTCCAATATCGCCACCAAGTGCGTCAACGAGATCCCAGTTTGGGGCTTCGGTTACGTGAGCATGAGTTTTGGCGAGGATTTGATGGCGCTGTTCTCTGAAGGCGACGTGGATCATGTAATCGATGGTAAAAGGGACGTCGCCGACGTGCTAGAAATTGCTCTGCACAACTCGCGTTTCCAAGGCCTTAGCGTCGTGCTGTATCCATTCGACGTCGACAGCCCTGGGGTAACGAAAAGTCCAGCCGATATTATTCCACTGCCGAACAAGTCGTCGCTCGAGATCAAGGAGTTGGTACTGTACGCGCACGGAGTTCAATCAGCACATTTCTTCGTCGATATCCTTGCACGTTTCAGGAAGGTCCGGGTAAGCAGTTGTCGTTTACTTTGCCTCTTTAACTATAAGTACACGGGACTATCCTAGCCAAAATTTCTGTTCCCAAGGGTCAAGACGGCTCCGCGACAGTTCCGTCCATAAGGACGTTGCCCTCACTGGGCTGTCCGTCCCCAGAACTAAACCATTCCTCCACCTGAAACGGAATCGTCTTCGTTTGCGGTCTCCGAGTCTAAGCCTTTGCCTAATCAAGGCAACCGAAGTCTGGGCCCAAGCGTAAGCACAGGTACTAAGCTCTAGAACTATACGGACTGAGCTATTGCGACTAAGGAATCGCGGGAAATTACGGGATATTTTTTAACTGGGCGATGATCTCGCCGGAAGTTAGGCGGCACGAACACTTAGGTCTCCCGATCACGTGGCGCTCAGGGATGGGCGGAATTTTTTCGACGACCGGGACCGGGACCGGGACCAAAACCACCGGTACACCGGGACCGGTACCGGGACCGGGACCGGTACCGGGACCGGGACTTCAGCTAATTTTCGCCTTAAAACCGTGTCGGCTAAGGTCACGTTTTCCATTTCTTCAAAGCTAGTTTGCGAAAATTCTTTTTAGACATGGTCGACATCTCACTATATCAGTGGCATACCTAGGGGAGGGGCGCGGGAAGCGGCCCCCCCCCCCTCGCGGGCCGAAGGCCCGCGAGGGGTAAGGGGGACCAAGGCAAAACTTTCATTTTCAAAATTCATAGATAATCTAACGATATAGGCCATATTTTGAACGAATAATTGCCTTATAGGCCTAAAATTTGCTGTGGCGGGCTGACCTTTGAATGAACTAGCCATTTTATGGGCTAGTTTGGCCCCAGAAGCACAGGAACTGTTTCTGGTGGCGCCTCCGGCGGGCAGTTTCTTGGCTCGACTAAGCTCAAAACAACACTTTAAGGCCACTGAAAGGGCAAAACCCGGCATGTAGAAAAAGTACTACCAAATGGGGACAAAGGCAAATCAATTTTTCAACTCAACTTTGCCAAGAAAGTCGAAAACCCTTTTTGACGGCGCCTGCGGCGGGCCTCTTTACTCTAAATACGTGATATTCGAGACAGAAAATCATTCATGCCTTCAATTTTTGATGAATTTTACTCCAAAAAAAACCGAATAACTCTTGTTGGCGGGCTAGTTTGGGTTTAAACGCATGAAAATAAGTGTTAAAAACCGCCATGCGGCTAAAATGGGCGACTTAGGAAAAGCTAGCAAAGGGGGGACCAAGGCATTTTTTCGGCGCCGGCCTTCGGCCGGCGCCGAAAAATAGGTAAGGGACCCCCTTTACCATGGCGCCCCGCCTCTGGCCGGATCCTAGGTATGCCACTGCACTATATTCGCACTGAATTTATCCCGCCGCAGGCGATTCCGCCGAAATTTTTACTTAAAACTTATTATTTTGGCCTAAAATTTGGTCCAGGCAATGCCTGCGGCAGTCAGTCGAAAAGTCAATATGGGGGACTTTTTTTGACGACCGGGACCGGGACCGGGACCAAAACCACCGGTACACCGGGACCGGGACCGGTACCGGGACCGGTACCCGCCCATCCCTGGTGGCGCTGACCGTTTAGCAGGGTCGTCTCACACTTCGTTTTAAGGCTTTCAAGCTCTGCTACACTGGCGACCTCACCGACTTCTCACCTCTGGTCGACTCGTGCCGGCACAAGGGCATTCAGTACATCATCACCATGAGCAATGGCACAAGCCCTACGGCAGAAGAATGAACATGGCAAAGACTCTCTGTTATATTTCCTGTTTATCAAAGAGCTACTTATATACCTATATGGTTCCGTCAACTTTTGTTTCACGAACTATTTGTCATAAAAAACTGCAGCCCAAAAGGCGTCTCCAGTGTCTCCAGCTGCATGCTCGTGAGTAAGTTCCTTTGCGGACACGCCGCGATGGCCCGTTCATTTTAGACTCTCCAAATGAGCGGGAAACGTAAAATTTGTTCGGGCGGCGCCTAGCGGCGGGCCATGTTAGCAAATGTAAAGGGCCCTCAAAATGTCATTTTACCTAGTGCTTATTCTGACATTCTGGCCCTATTTCAGAATTCAGAATTGGCCAAAACGTCAGAATTCAGAATTTTCAGAATCAGAATTCAGCATCAGAATCCAGCCCTGCTGGGCATTGACCAAAAAAATCATGCGGTCAAAAAGGTTCGAGTTGGAGATTCGGTTCGGTACCGGAGTTCGGGTTTTTTTTTGGGGTACGACATTTGGTGTTCGGGATTTAGTTTTAATTTTGGTTCGGTTCGAAGTCCAGTTCGGCCGCCGACCCGAGGGGTCCGCAGCCCTAGTGTTCACCACAGAGAATACTGGGAGGACTAACTTAAGCCGGCCACTAATACTCCTAATGTGGGATTCAAATCTTCGGGCCATTGTGCCACTCGTAAACGCAACTCCTTCGTTCCTCTTGTCCGTCACGCTAGTTGCGGTACTCCTTCGGCGGCACAGAACGCGCTTCGATATGTTATATGCCTTTGGGATGGCAGTGGTAAGTCGACACGTATCATACGTTTAGCTTTACGCGGTTCATTCCTTCGAAGCTGAACGGTAAGCGTTTTCGCCGCTTTACCGTCCAGTTCAAGCCGATGGTCCTTTGAGCCAAAGCACGTTGAACATTTGTAAACAATACTGACCGTGAATACTCACGACGGTTAAGGACTGGATCTCGTCCACTTTCCACTACTTCGCTCATCGCGCCTACGATGCCCCGCTGTTCTACGGATTCTATGCGATACTGCCCAGCACTGGCTTCCTACCGTCGTTGGTGCTAGTCGCTACGTGCTGCACCATTTTGGAACGCCGTTCGCGACATGCAGACTAGTGTTTCGCTGAACTGCCAAGTCCGGTGAACTGCGGTGAACTGAACTAAACTGTACTGAACTTGATCTCCAGTTCGGTTCAATTCAGCGGAAATATTCTGATTCACTGAACTGCACCTTCAGTGGACTAGGAGCCCGACTCAAGAGGCGGAGCGGACGGCAAGGAGGGACCCTTACCTTATGAAATTCGCAACGCAGATTTCCTCGGTCCCGAAGGAGGATACATCCGGTGCTACTTCGTTCGACACCAACGTTTCGACACTGTTACGTTTCGACGAAACACGTTTCGACACTGTTATGTTTCGACACGTAATGTTTCGACACAATTCATTTCGACACGACATAGTGTAACGTTTCGACACATTCGTGGACAAACAATCTAGGCAGTCCAGAAATTAGCTTCGCGTCCATGCTGATGGTCACGAGTGACGACGTAGTCCGCCGTGTGAGGATTGAACGTGATCCTACATAGAGTTATTCACAATTTCACTGTTCTCTGACCGACCTTCCCCAGCATGAGTTGCGCACGCATTCGTAGAATCCTAGCTTGTTGTCCTTGTCGGTGGTTTTGAGGTGGTAGCGAAAACCTTCATGTCTGAGCAAGTGCGGGAAGCGAGGACTAGGAGTGTACTGTGCGTTCATCGCAGACGGCGAAGACAAAGACAGTTGAACCGAGAGCGCAATTTTCGTCGTCTCGTTTATCGCAGACCTTGCTCGGAGCACAACGTTAGAGTATTGGCATTCCGTTTTTTCTCATGCGACTTCATCCCAACAAAACAGAGAGCGCGTTCCCCTCAGAATTGACCCTGGTTGGTCACACCTGATGCGAACATAGGCGTTCAAATTTTTGGAAGTCACCCCTCGCGGGTGGCTATAAGAAAACTGATACAATGCTTTGACTCCTCTCGTTTAAGATGGTGCTCTATCACGTGCGCGTTGAACCGCTCCGGCGAGACGTCAAAGCAAAGGAAGTTGAGGATCTTCTTCGCGATTTTGGGACCATTTATCGGGTTCGCATCCATCGCGCGTCGCCTTATCCTCGATACAATAGAATTTCGAAGAAGAAGGACATCTTCGACCCGACCTACGCGACAGTCAGTTTCACCGATCGGCACGCGTGTCGAGTTGCGATCGCCAACATGGACAACACGATGTAAGTCTCCGAGAGCCATATAATACATTCAGTGCCCAATTTCAGCAAGCATCCATTACTCAAAAGGACCATGCAATTGCAGAAGTCGTTCACATGGGCCATATGCAAGTGCGCCGCGCCAGTCGTGTACGAGAGTATTTCCAGGTCTACGGCTTCGGCGCATGAACGCTACAAGTTCTCTTGACTTTCGACAGCTACGCATTGTCTTGCACATTAAACTAATGCGGGTTTTATTCCTGTCGTACTTTCTCGGTGTGCAACGCCAGCGCTTTCTGTTTTGTTGGGATTCAATACTGGGGAGAATCGCTATAGCCACCGTTAGCCGACGTTAGGTTAGCTTAGCTTAGGGTTAGCCTTACGTATCATTGTGTCGAAACATTACGTGTCGAAACATAACAGTGTCGAAACGTTAGTGTCGAAACATAACAGTGTCGAATCGTTGGTATCGAACTGTAGGGCACGCGGATACATCCTCTCTTTACCCTGTCGGCGATTAACAATTTTGCGATGAACGGCTAATTTCATTGAACTTTAGTGAATTAAATGAGCTCTAGCTCCAGTTCAGTTCAGTCCATCGCGAAAAAATCCAGTTCCGAGGAATCACTAACTCATACCACAAGGATCTCAGTAAATGAGACAGAAAGCGAAAACAGACTTCGTGGGTGGTGGCTTCGTGGCAGCGTACCTTATGAACACGATGCCAATAAAATCTTCTTTACGGCACCGAAGACCAGTCCCCTGCCAGATCTTTTGTTGCCTCCTAAGTAACCATGTACATCCGGGTCCAGGCCCAGGGTCGGGTCCAATTTTCAGCGGTATGTAGCGGGCCCGGGTACGGGTCTGAAGGGCACGGACCCGGACCCGAGACCGGCCGGACCCGCATAAGCGATTTTTAGACAACATGTGGCGTATATGCGGCGGAACTCCTATCAATGTCGTTTGTGAAGGTATTTATATCATTAATTCGCAGTACATGATATGAAATTTCCCTCCGGGTCGGCTATGCGGGACGCGCGCGCGGGTCCGGGTCCGATGTTTGGGACCCGTGCACGTGGTTACTCCTAAGCGTCCTTTTGCAGCAACGTGAGCAAACACACAAGCCCGGAATGAACGTTGTTCTTCGTGCAAGAAGTGCTGAGGTACTGGCATTGGTGAAATCTCACACAGCGCATACGTTAGGCTTTGTTCAGAAAAAAGTATGTGAGGCTCTTGTAGCCTTTTTTACAAACCCACCCTGCCCCGCCTCGGAAGCACCGTTAAGACTGATCATTTCTTCGTCGTCCAGGTCTGCAATTGGAAAATTGAAAAACGTGACGTATACCGTTTGTGGGCTATTCATTGCGCCGCCAACCGACCGTTTAACGCATCATTATCAAAGGAAGTAAAAGTTTTGCATGCCTTAGGCCAGCTCAAAGATACCGGCAGCAAAGGGTTTCATAATGTGCTGCGGTATCCCGAACGATTAGCCCATTCTCCTCCGCTGGGTCCTATGATGCGGTGCCTTGTCTTCCTTCTTCTCCTCGTAGTTGGCTGTCGTTGCGACGGAAGAGCAAAGGACGGCGGAGAGCTCTACTGCGGCGCAGATGCCGTGAGCAAATGGACTGCAGAAAAGACGCTGAACCAGTGTGAAGCTCAGATTCGTTGGGGTGAGTTTTTTTACGCATTGTACCATATTTGCTCAGTCATAACGCTCGGGGTTACTATTTTAACCCCGTTCGGACTCCGGGGATTGTATTTTTTTTTGGGCGGGGGACTCCAGTTTTGTTGGGGGGTATTAATCGACTAGAGGCTGAACTGCGCTTCGCGCAGCCGGCGCCGCTATCGGTGCTTACTTGCACGCAGTCATCCGGGAGTTATAACACTACAGCATGCATGCATGCTTCTCAAGCTTCGTGTATCCACGCGCGAAGAACCACCAGAGACGAAGTTCGTAAACTGTCTTTCGTGCCCGCTTTGGGAAGCATTCAATAGCGTGCCCGCTAGACCCCAGCCGTACAGCGGTTGGGAAGGAAATGTTTCTGCCCGAATGCCCCTAATAGCATACGGCTTTCGTGCATGAATAATATGAAGAATACGGAAATAGCGTACGTTTTGGCAAGGCTATTGATTTAGTGTGCTTGCATAGAGCTCGTTATCGCACGGAAGCAGAACCCGTACCCCTCCCGCTCAAACCCGCAGGCCTCACTTCGGAAAATGTATCCTAGTTTCGGATTTTCCTAGCTTGAAAACCCCTGCTCGGCTTGATTTTTCACATTATCTTCTTCTTACCCGCTACGTGCATGCTTGCATAGAGTTCGGTATCGCATGTAAGGAAGTCTCCAACCCCTCTGCCCCCCCCGGGGTCCTTGAAAAGTGGGTGCTATTTTCGGATTCTTCATGCTTTAAAATTCATGATGGACTTGATTCGTTTAAAGCTCTCCTTCTTACCCGCTATGCGCTTGCTTGATAGCGCTCGCTATCGCATGGTACGGCTATATGGAACGTGACGGTCAGTACGGTATGGTAGTACGGTACGGCTTGGGTTTGCCGATCTTTAGTGCCAAGCGGCCCCGCGTGTAGAATGCATTATCAAACGTGAAGAAAGGAGCCATTTGTCCGAAACTATGGCAAGAATGACTTCACGAGTCCGGACAGCATGCCATGCTTCGATGATGCATGCGTGCAGCCATTCGTACCAAGCGGTATCGCACGAGGAAACATGCAACTTGTAGTTTCATTTGACCGGTGCCAATATGCAACGGGGTCATTCGTGTTCTGACAGTAGGCAAGTAGGAGCAATCATTCATGGCGAGTCATTGTTACCCGATAGCGTCACTGCGTGAGGCTAAAAGCAGCAATACCGCTTCGGGAAGCCAGAAGCGGTATATATCGAAGGTTGATTTGGCGGGTACACACCTCCCGTGCCGACCTCCGTTCCGTGCTGACCCCTCCGTGCCCAGCCGGGCCGTGCTTCAGCATGGAACGGAAATTTGACGTTCCGGAACCGGCACGAGGCCGTTTCACGGCCCTTGAAAATTTCCTTTTTCTGCTTTCTCCAAAAAATGCATTTTCCCAAGCCTGCGAATATCGGTCGCCAGCATCCAGCCAGCGAAAACCTCCCACACTATCGCCCGTCCGTAGCATCCTGCTGTCGAATAGAGAGCGGCGCTGGTACGCCGTGCCGTACGCGTACCCGCGGTAGACCCATCCGTGCGTACCCGTACCCGTGGTGCCTCCTCCCGTGCCATGTAGCCGTGCCGTGGTGGACCCAAGAATGCCGAACCGTGTACACTAAGACGGCATAAAACTCGGCTTGGGTTGCCATGGCTTGGCAAAACACGGCTTGTTTTTGGCGCCCGTGCCGTATCCGTACCCGTGGTGGACGCTCCCGTGCCGTGTTGCCGTGCCGTATAATGCGGGTACGGGTTTGGCCCGTACCTTGGTACGGGCGCCGAAGTCTACTGTCAAGGACTTGCGCGTTTATTTACCATTCTCGTGTAGATGCTGGGAACGAGTGTTGTCGACGTCACGACATCTGCTATGGACAGTGTGCCGGCAAGGACCACTGCGACGACGAGTTCCGCACGTGTCTCGAGGCGGTAGTGGACGGCGCCAATCCGGTGTGCAAGCAAGTGCCACGTATTATGTATAACGCCGTATATGTCCTTGGTGGTGGGGCGTACAAGGCCTCGTGCGCCTAAGCATCAAACACATGGACATTTCCGATTTATGTGAAAAACTATGGAATAAACTACGCATGAAAGCGCTCGCAAGGTGGATTAGAGTAGAGTTCGGCGACCGTACCAAGGTACGGACCAAAGCCGTACCCGTACCCGCACTATACGGCACGGCAACACGGCACGGGAGGGTCCACCAGGGGTACGGGTACGGCAGTGCCGTAACGGCACGGGTGCCAAACCAAGCCGTTTTTTGCCAAGCCGTGCCAACCCAAGCCGTGTTTTGTGCCGTGTCAGTGTACACGGCTCGGCATTCTTGGGTCCACCACGGCACGACTACATGGCACGGGAAGGGGCACCACGGGTACGGATACGGCAGTGGGTACCATCGCCGATCGCTAGATTAGCGTTGGCAACTCAACATGTGATCACGGCCGTGACAGGCACTTGAAACCGTAGTCACGGCACGGCTTCACGGCACGTAGGGAGTCATCACGTCCCGGCGCACGTCACGGGTGCCGTTAAGCCGGGCAGTGAAATGACATTTTTTGGCCAATATTCAAGCAATTTTGGCCCCTTTTGGGCTCATCCCCCAAATTTCTTTCCATTTCTTGTTCTTTTGTGACATATCTCAACATTTTTAGCACTTTTGACGATATTTGGAGCTTTGAGCCGTTAGTGCAAGACTTTTTGTAAAAAAATTCGGCCAAAAAGTGCCAAAATGCGAAAGTTTTGCTACTCGTGATCACGGTACCGTGACGTGACACGTAGCGGCTTCACGTCAGT
>JNEY01000124.1:98796-113317 GCA_020875895.1 Aphelenchus avenae | reverse complement strand
CACGGCCCGGCTAACGTCACGGGGGCGTGGGAAGGTATAAATGCCATCTCTAAGTTGTATTCGGACTGCGACAACGGAAATCCCGTTGGAAAATTTGGTTAAGGTTGTCATGTTGGGTCGGTTGTATTTTCCCATGGAAAATGCCTGTTCTGCCTTCTGCCGCACACGTACTTAGGTTTTAGCCAGACACTCAGCCATACAAGGGAGAACTAGGAACTGCCTGGTGTTTACAGAAGAAGGCTTTGATGGCTCATAATAGACAGCCAGTAGGGTCAAACTTACTTCCGTATGATCTACCAAAATACTATTATGCGGGGTCGTTTAGTGAACTGCAGCGAACTGAACTGGTCTCAACCGAACTCGCAGGCTGAAAAGACTAGCTGAACCGCCAAGTTCACTAAGCTATAATGAACTAAACTGCACTGACATGGGCTGAACTCGAGGTCCATTCAGCTCAGTTGGCTGAAAACTCAGTTCAGTATGTTGAAACCCTAAACGAACCAAATGGTTTAGTAACCAAGGAATGATGAACTGAACCCGACCTTTAGTTCAGTGCAGTTCGCCCAAGAGCCGAATTATCTTGGGTTGTGGTCGGGTCAGCCCTGTTGCCCTTAATGTTCTCTGCTTTGACCTGCAGGGCATGCCCTGAAAATCTGACCTGACCTGTTGCCTGAGCACATCATCTAAGACACTGATGCGCATGATTTTAAACCCTCAGAACGTAGCACTGCACTCGTAACGCAAGCAGAATGTACGTAAAAGCACCAGTCAAGTGAAAACAACGAAAGAAAAGAGTTAGAAAACAAAGGACGGCCAGAGAAGGACAGCATCCAGCACCGATTTCGGCTTGACCTGACCTGCAGGGCACGCCCCGAAATTTTTACCTGACCTGATGCGCTGAACTCTTCCTGGTCCTCAACCCTAGATTTATCTTATTAAGGAATGGGTCCCCTGCTGCATAGATTCATGCGCCGGGTGCGTGTTCGCCTTATAAGCTGCAAGCATCTACGATGCGCGATGAAACGTTCAGCCTAACGTGTTCGAAACAGTGTGAAAAACGTTTGATTCGTGTCATTTTCTCAAGCACAATGGCTGCTCGGGCACTTGAGCTACGTCTTTCTACTACGCTGAAATGCTAGCACCAGCGGCACTGGCAAGGACGACCAGACTCGACTGTTGATTTGCACTATGGCAACCCTGTGCAACCGGGCCTAGGCCCGCCGGGCCGGGCCGGGTACGGGCCGGGCCTCGGGTTTGGAAAAGTAGGCGGGCCCCGTTTAGGAGCTTGAACATTTACAACTTTCTGAACACATTTTTACCTATTCTTTGTGCCATATGCCGACAAATGCCGGGCCGGGCCTCGATCTTAAGGCCCGCGGGCCGGGCCGGGCCTCGACTGGAATGCCCGTTGCACAGGGTTGCACTATGGTCATTGATGTGTCGCACGTAGCTTGGTGCAAATGTGTATCGATGCCTTTTATGCACAAACTACAAATGCTCGCGTTAGTCCGCTGTTTGCACAATTCGTACGCGCGAAGAGACGATAACGCATAGACGCGGACATTAGCACAATCACTTCTCTCGGATGACTCGTTGTTGGTTGCGTGGCGCATCAATGACTGCACATCTTTGTCTGGGGCGTTACTTTATTTCGCCACCTTTACACGAAAGCGTTTTAGACAAATTTAGCGCGTATCGCGATGGAGCAGCCGATGGCCGAACCGTCTCAAAAGATTCCGCGCGTGGCGAAGAAGACAGTCTTGCGCAACAACAGCACGGGAGCCGACGATAATCGGTCGCTGTTAAAGTCCTTCAGGTGCCAAGTGTGTGGTAGCGAAACGCTTACGAAGAACTTCGGTGCGTACGCGTGTCGAGCATGTGCGGGTAGGTTTATACCTCGCTAGCGTCTCGCTCCTATTAGTGCATGCCAAAAATTATCAAATTTGTCTTCAAAAATAAAAATGCAGTTAAGAATCTCTGACACTGAGAAAAAATTATTTTTTAAATTTATTTAAAGCATTTAAATGCCCCATTTGAAGCTGATCGTTTTGTACTAGTCATTAAACGAGGCAACGAGGTGCACGCCAAACATACAATGAAAATGAGGAGCACTAATACGAATAGCACGTTTTAGCGTTCTTCCGTCGCGCGATCGCTTGCGGCAGGAAGTACAAGTGCAAGGCGCTCTCAAGCTGTTCCAACTTTGCGTCTCCCGAATGTATGCCCTACCTAGAGAATGTCCCTTATCATGAAAGTGAAATGCCTTTCAGTGCGAGAGCCACCGTTCTGCAAAAGCTGTCGTCTGCGGAAGTGCTTCCTTGTCGGGATGAGCCCACTAGGTAATCTCACACTTCATGCAGAATCTTAAGCAACTCGTTTGCCAGAAATCAGACCGTTTTCTGGGAGGAAACTACTGGCAGCCGGTGCGGAGGATGATTCGCTTCTTGGCCGAACGACGCGCTTTCGGAGCGTCTTGTTCATGCAAAGACTACGCATTTTATCTCGCGAAGGCGCAGACCTGGTAAGCACCTTGCGTCTATTGATGGTAGCGATCTGAGCAGAGCTGTCTAGATGGCCAGGAGATACCAACGGGCCACAGCACTGACAACAGTGTCGGCGAATAAGGCGGAAATAAAGCTACTACGTGACTTCTTCTCCTCTACGGATGCCGTGTGGTCGTATCTTCGTAGCGATGTCTCGGTGGTACGTAGCTACACGTCTATTGGTTTAGTCCGTGGGATGATGGTGAATACATTCCCCCAATGGTACGGTGATTTGGCTTCGCACCTTTCGTGACAGCAACTTTGCGACTGGACTTTCGGTACCGAGACATATGCAAGTTCCATCTGGTATGCACAACCCTGTGCAACGGGCCTTCAAGTCGAGGCCCGGCCCGGTCCGCGGGCCTTAGGTTCGAGGCGCGGTAAAAGGCCGTCCCGACAAGTGACCAGAAAGTGCCTTTGGTCCCCCCCTTTGGTATTTTTCTACAGGTAAAATTTGCCGTTTACAGCGAATTCAATGCACTAATTTTGATACTCATTACACAAAGTAGCCTGCCGCAGGCGCCGCCATTGTGACTTTCAGGCTTGTTTGGCAAAAATTGGTTAAAATTTTCATGAAATTTGCCCGGGCCCGGCCCGGCTCGCGGGCCTATGGCCCGGTTGCACAGGGTTGGGTATGCATCTGCATGCTATGTGTGCTTCAAGTCGAAGTACATACGCTTTCTTCACATTACTTCGTCATAGCGCAAGGGCCATGAATGCATGCCGGCGCAACGTGGTAAATGAGGCAACATACAAACTAGTTCGAGCAAACCCGGTTCGTTTTTATTTTACACAAGGGGGGTCGGCTTGTTCTGCATTCTTGCGCACAGCATGGCATATTGCACTAATTTTGCTAAAAGCCACATCACCACTTGATTATTGTTTGATAAATATTGGTCGTATTAAAAATCCGAGAAACCCTCCCCAACACACGTGACAGCGCAAACAAGTTCCTTAACTTTTCACCGATGACGATAGCGCTTTTGGTTGTAGTGTTGGTTGTAGTGATTACTGGTTCCCCATGACTGCCGGGGGGGAAATGCATTCAACATTCAATGCTTCCCAGGCAAGAGTGCGTTCTTACCCCTGCCCTGACCACTTCAGCGGCGAGACACTTTTGGGGACCATTAATGCACTCCGTATTCCTCAAAGACAGGCCTTTCTTAAGGAAGTTCCCCCCGGATTTGTTCTAGGACGACGTTGCGACACACTTTTTCCTCGTATGGTACATTCTGGAGAACCTACTCGCAACGACGCGTAACTACGGCTACCGACGCAGCAGAGTGTTCTCCACTGACGACACATATTTCGACACTACCGTGGAAGGCCTTGAGCGGGACTTCGCTAGCCTACCGATCCGGAACAAGGACGTTGCCGCAAGGCAAGTAGCAGGGCTGGGTTGTTACATTTTGAACGCCGGGACAGATTACAAACCCACGAGTGTGTCACTCAAATCTAGGCCAAGACTCGAGAATTGCCAGTCTCGAACCCGGATTAGGGATGCCCCTAATCCTTGGGTCAAGCCAACAATTCGGCATATTACAATGCCTAGACATATCCTTGAAGCTTTCAGAAATAGAATCTAGATACGTTTTGAGACTCGCCACAGGCGCCACGACGAAATCGATGCCAAAATCGACCAAATCTGCAATGCAAATCTGAAATTGTAGGGTTTTGTCATGATCGATAACGGTGATGATGATTGAGACCGAGACTGGCAGGGAAATTTCACATATCAAACTACCGTATTTTTTTCGATTATAGGCCCACTTTGAATAGAGTCCCACCTCGAATAGAGCCCCCTCAGCCCACCCCCTACAAAAAAACATAGCACCACCCCTAAATAGAGCCCCACCTCGAATTGAGCCCCATCGCCACTACGTGATCGTAAGAGGTGTGACGTAGGTTACAAGGGAAGCTATTTTCCAAATATTGAATACAGCCGCTATGGTTTGTAATGCTCGTACACTACCTCAAACCGGTACCATCCTTGAAGACATTTTTATTGTTTTTTTTAACGAAAAGGGCTGAATTTTCGATGAATTTTGTTGTTATTGCCAGGTTATCTTCCTCAGTGCTTGCCCTTGCGGCGAGTATCCGACAATTAGAGCCCCAGTCTTAAATAGAGCCCCACCTCGAATAAAGCCCCCTCTCAGAGACCTTACGAACAATAGAGCCCCTGGGGCTCTATTTGAAAAAATATGGTATAAGATAGATTCGAAAACTCGCCATGCAGCGCCTAAAACATTTAGCTGAATTCTGAATTAGTGTGAGAAACATGGTAATTAGGTAGGCATGGCCTTTGCCACTGCTGATCGCTGCATAGATTGACGTTTTATCTGTTCTTCAGGCATGCAGTCGAAAAGTGGAAGCCTTTCTTGGCGCTAAGCGAAGCGATCAAACTAAAGAATTTCGATGAATTCGAAGTGTCAGCAATTCTTCAGCTACTATTCCTCAAATACGGTAATTTATCCTAGGGTACGGGTAAACCTTCGGCTTCTCAGAATCCGTCTTTTTCTCAAGCGACGAGACTAAATGGAAGTTTGCGAACGACGTCTTAGGCGGACTCCACGCCGAATACATGAGATCATCGAAGGATTTTACTCTGTCATTCGATCGGATAGCGACGATCCTCACCGGCTTCCACGTACGTCAAGCTTACTACCTCAGCAAAAACTTACCAAAAATAAACGATTTGTTTACGTTCGATTCTTTGGGTGCCGTTTCGAAGCATCGCGGCACGCACGGAAATTAGTAGGCTTCGGCATCAGCGCTTCCCGTTCCTCCGTGCCGTGTCGTTCCATACTGTTTCAAGGAACGGATAGCGGAATGGCCAGGTAAAAGTCGATAAAGCCGTACTATTCCGTACAATTTTCCATGGGAACACTACGATGAACGGCACGGCGGTTCAGCACGGGAAACACGGGGTCCAGTGTGCCGAGGCCTAAGCGTTAGATATGAGAAATTCCGCCGAAATTTAAGTTCATGTTCGCTTTTCTATTCATATTTGTTGTCTCTTCCGTGCCGCGCTGCCCTTACGGAATTGTTCCTTTCAGGACGTATTCCACGGATTCACGGAAGTGATGGCGATGCTCGAGATGTACACGCCACTGCAAGCACCGGCGGACTTATTTGTCCTTGTGAACTCCTATCGATGCAGAAGGGATAAGCACGTTCTTGAAAACAAGTAGAATGCTCAATAAAACATTAGGGTCGGAAGCTCGGACAAGCCCATTCCACGCGCGTTTTGGACAACTTTAAAAAAGCCGGCTTCGGTGCCCTGCCGGTCCTAGGCTCGGCAAAAATGTCGCGTCAGCCAACTTGGGTCCTCGCTCGGCGGGGGGGGGGGTAAGCCCCAAGTCATACTTCCCGCCAGTTTCTTCCTTTTTAAGTTTGGCTTGACCCTCTGCGAACCGGCTTTTTGGTTTACATGGATGGCCGCTGTGTTGCGATGGTCGACTGGGCCGCCAGGGCAGGGACATCACTCGACATTTTGTTCTTTGACCCTGACCTTTATTTCAGGTGACCCCCAGAATAAAAAGTCGTCTCAGAATGGTATAAATTCTCCAAAATAGTGCTTAAGTGATTAACTTGTGCTGACGGGTCTGAAATTTCCAGATTCGCGGAGGGGGGGGGGGGACATTTTTGGGAGGGGCCTTGTTAGAAGGGCCGTTAATTGCAAGGGAGACCTTTATGTCTCGCGAGGGTAGGGGCTTAATTCGAACAGGGGCTTAAGTAAGAGGATATACCTATAGATTAGTACACTGCGGTAGGGTGAGGACCGCATTGTCGGTTTAGACGTCAAGAAAAGTAGCCCCCTAAATGGTACCGTTACTGGAATACCGTATCAGGCTCCGGTACCACGCGAGCGAGCCTGGACCCATTGTAAAGTCCCGCAATCACTGGTCAGATCCGATGGCTACCTAAGCCCTTCGAGTGCGCTAATTCATGCGCCCAAAAAGTAGTTGTAGTGTGAAACGTAATTGCGACCATCAAGTTAACTAGGTAATGACCGAAGAAAAGATGTTTATCAGATAAAGATAACACATACCACTAGGTCAAGCATATACGCAAAGGCGTTGGGTCCCAGTAAAAGAAGCAAGGCAGTTAGCGACGGCTAATAGCTGACGGATTCACAGCAGCAGTTGGGCGTCAGGCATCTTTAGACATTCGTCTCGGTGGGCTAAAATAAAAGCAGGTTATCAGCATCGACGCAGCAGATGGGTTCGGGAAGACAGCTCGAGACCGTGCCCGGGACCTGCTCAACTCTAACTGGCAATCGACAGCTTCGGCGCATGACGCCCAAAAGAGACGGATTTTAGACTTCTCGCCGGTTATACGGGTTGCCGTCCTAACTGTTCCGTTTCGCGTTGTCCTGCTACACAAACACGCCTAGTAATGCAGCTCATATGGCGTCTGCAAGTTACTGACATCACAGTTATTGATTAACTCGATCCTCTACCGATTTGGCACTAAAACTTTTATAAAAATTGTAAAAATTTATTCGGCCTCATATCTAGTAGCACTTACACAAATTTTACGCATCCACATTTCCAGACTTAGCAGAAAAGTTTTCATTTTGTCGTAGAGGATCCTGGCTAAAATTTGTCGATCTGGCCATGAAGTTTGAACAAAAAGGGCTACGGCACCGATGTCACACATACACGCCCTCCTTGTAAAGTATGAAACGCAGGCGATTGAGAGCGGAACACAGGTGGCCATTTGTGTTCAAACCAAGTTCAAAAGTGTAACCTTCAGGTCGGCATGCCTTCACCATGTCGTAGGGCCTCAATGAACATAAGGGTCGTAAGTACGAGACCATAGTTCTGGTCAACAATTTTAAACACCTCCGCTTAATATTGCGCAATTATTGTAACACTACTGTTCACTCACCTCATCGAGTACTGGGCGCATTCTGTGAACGATGGCAGGCTCAGAGTCTGCCGAAGGAGTTCGCCACCCGAGATTGCGTAGGAGGTCACCCAGTCCCTTCGAAGGTTCGAAACGAACCTGAGCATAAGTAGCCTAAAATTGGTAATTGTAAAGCTCTAAAGTGTACTTTTTCGTGAGCCCACCTTTTCCTTCTCCGCGTCCAAATACTTCTGGTACGAGCGCTTGATGAACTGCCCTAGATGCTCCAAGCCGAAGAGCTCCTGGACAGCTTTCTCAACGTCAACAGTGTTTCCATTGCCTCCGCTTTCGAGGCTTTGCACATAAAGATTGCGCATCTGCCGATGCTCCTGCAGCTCTTGCTGGTGCCGTTCTAGCGCCTTCTTGTCCTAGGAAACTTCGCCAAATCTTTATGGAAAATATCACTCTATTTGCCAACTAATCCAACAATCGCTGCGCCTGTGGCGCACTTTCTCTCATTATAATGCACCGAGCCACTAGTAAAATATAAAGCGGGGGCAGGGTAGTTTTCGGTGTCGACCAAGGCCGAGTCCGAAAAATACCGCCCATCACCGCCCCATTTGGATGGAGGGATTGCTTCTCAGGTGCAATACGAGGACTTGCATCTGACACTCTGATCAATATAACAATAGGTATTGTACTCCCATAAGGTATAAGCTCACATTTTGGCTTTCTGCATTGCTGATGCACGTCTCCAGGTACTTCTCCGTAGCGTCGCTGAAGGGATCGATGGAAGCCCCTCCGATCTCACCCACCAGCTCAAGGTTGATCTTCCGAATCACCGACATTTCCGAGTCGAGCTGCTTCGAAACCTTCTCGTTGGTTCTTATCTGCGCCTCCACCACTTGCTTCTTCGAGTACTTGCCGTTGAGCATCTGCTGGACATTGTCGTCGATCACCTTGGCGGTGTACTTCCGATAGATGAACGGAATGTGCATGTGTGAGCCGAGGGTGTGGCCGCACCAGGGCTCGTTACAGCGCTCACTCTTCCCACAGTCGAAGGTGGCGCAGTACTGAAGCGACGGATGTCCAGGTTGGTACTCCGTGACGTGGGAAATCTGGCAGTCGTAGTGACACACTCGATCGAACACGACGCGACCGTCGACCATTCGCTTGCAGTTTTCGCATACCGTTTGTGGACGGTTTACACGTTGCTCTTCCCATTTGTCCTAAAACTTGAGATAGACATGGGACAGCGGCAGTATTCCGGAGCAGTATTTCCAGGGGTCCCTATGAGCCGGTCCCTGTCGCTCCTTTCCCTACCGGGTATGTCACTGAAATTCAAATTTTTGTGATGTGAAAAATGTTTGGTGGTTCTCTGGTTTGCACAGTTCATGTACTTTTGCGATTGGGAATTAATGGTATAAAGGGCACGTTGAGAATTCACACTAAAATCGAGGCCATTTCGATGACACCGATTTGGCATACGGGACACTGTGAACTGGCTTCTTGAAACAATAGAAAGACTTACAACAGGCGTGTAGAGCTTTGCCTTGTAGTCGCTTATGCCCTTGTCGAGAGTCCTCAAGTCGGCGTTGTGGCGCTCGATTTCCTTCTTAGTGCGCTCGATCTGCTCCTGCGCTTCCACCAACGGTTGGGTGAGGTGCCGCAGTAGCTGGCGCTGTTCGTGAAGCTTCACCATCTGCTGCGTGTCGAACGGAAGAAAGCTGGAAATGCGATCGATCAGCTGCCGAATCTGAGCTCGGGAAATCTTCCACGCGCTTTCGAACGCCGCCTCTTCCTCCTCGGTGAACATCATGCCAGCATGTCTCGCGTGTATGTACTGGTAGAAGCCGTTCTCGATGCGGAAGAAGGAATCCTAGAAAGATCGGCAGGATTGGCAGTGCTCACTAGCCCCGATCTGTAAAACCGTAGTGCTTTCCCTAAACGGGCGCAAAGCCGTCAAACCTTAAGTCCAGCAATTCCTACGGGTACATCAATGTCTTTGGAAGGTCGGCTAGCCATGTCGCTTTAGGCCTTTAAAGCCAACCGGGATTTGTTATAGGCAGGACTTGCCCCGACTGTAGTGGGGCAATCGACAAGTGGTTTTTATACTGCATTCTAGCACACTGTTACAACTGCTGCTAACCATTCTTACTGGTACCGGTCGTTTGTGGCGGTTCAAACCGAGAGCTATTGCGGCGGAACAGCTCATAGCAGTGAGTGTTTAAACTTTCCGGAACTATTGCGGCAACTTATGTCCACCCATTCTTTTGTAGACCGGTGGCTAAGGCAGAGATGCAACCGGTTCCAACGTCGGTTTTGGGTGCCCTTGGCTAACTCCCCTAACCTCGAACCAAATTTTTGCTACAAGACGTACCGCAAGGTTGAACTTGATTCCTCGATCCTTGATGCCCTTCTCGTTCTCCAGGTCCTTCAAAAACGTTCGAACCGAGGCACGCGCTTGGTCGCCTTTTGAGGTGTCGCAGTGGGTAACCAGGAAGACGACGTTATCCTTAGCGTCAACGTGGAGGAGCGAAAGCAGCTTTGACAGGAAGTAACGGAATGCAGGGTTCAGTCGGTTTTCCGTTGCCTAAACCTCGACTATGTGGTCCGGTGGCTTGGAGCGTATACCGTAAATTTGTGAGCCCAGGCCTAGCGACCCTAGAGGTAAGATGAATACCCTATCAAGCTAAGACAGCGAGGAAAGATCATAAGAAATGCTGAAACATCCAGCACCTTTGTCAGGCATTGCCACTCTAGCGGTCTAAAGCGATTTGAAGCCGAGGGAAAGGACAAGAGATAGACCAAACGGCCAACCATGCACGACGGGCCTTACCGGGCCTCAACATTTAGAGTGGACTGAAAAATCCCTTTGATCCCCCTTGGTAGTAATTGCCGAGCTTTCCTTTTGCCATACTAATCGGCTTAGGCGATAACATGAAAGTTAGCTATGATGAAGCAGGTTCCCATGAGTGCCGCCGGATCAATTTTTGGCTATAATTTGGCAAAGACAAGCAACAAATGATTTAAAAAATATGGTCTTGGCGGGCCTTCAACCGGCCCGTGGTAGGCCCGGATGGCTTCCAAAAATGAGGCCCGGCCCGGCCCGACGGGCCGTAGACCCGTTGTGCATGGTTGCAGACGGCGAACGCTTTCGTTAACTTGCCTTGATGACGATAACGACCCCGTGAAGCATAATTCCTGAGTCCCTCAGAGTCGATATCGCCAAGCCAATGTTCGCGGAATCCTGCCCAGTACCTTCGGTGTCGAGGACGCCAGGTGTGTCAACAATCTTCAGATCCCGAGGCCTACCGTCGCCGAAATCGAAGGCGAAATCGTAGATGGTGCAGCGCTTGGTCTCAGAATGTCCGGTTTTCATTCGCTCGTTGCTAAACATTTGTTTTGCATTCAAACATGACGATTACCGTATTTACGCTAATAGGTAGTCGTCCGAGGGCATCTATCGTGGGATGTATTGACTACCATACTGTCCCTATTTTATCCCCCGGGGAAATTTGTCGATCGACCGATTTGCGAAAATGCGAATCGCCCATAACAAGTTTTGTTTTGCGTCCATATGGCTCGCTCTGTGTCTTGGAACTTGCTTTAACGTAATTTCAGGCAGGTATCGCCCCAAGGGTCCCCCCCCCCCTTCTGTGCATCCCATCCCGTCCCAGAACGATCACCCTGCTCTAAAATGTAGAGAAAATGTACTTTCCCGTTAAGACAACGTTTTTTAACTCCAGTGACACCCAGCCTCTATGCACCGAAAGGGTCGTCTCTGTGCTCTGTTGGTTCCGAATCCGGGGATCTGTGCTGTTTATTGGGGACTTTTATTTGTTAAGAAGGCATTCTGAGGACATTTAATGGGTTTTGGATGGTTCTAGTGGTTTTTCTGACGAAAATAGGTCCCCCCATGAAAATTTACGGTGTGTTTTCCACTCAATAAAAATTCCCCCCCCCCCCCCCCAATTAACATGAACCATCCAAATCCGATCTCGGAACAATCCACATACCCGCCCAAAGGTTTGTTAAACGCCACTTGTGGTCTATTAAATTTGGGTATTTCACACTACCCGGTCACTCAAGGTCCTCCTACCGTTGACTGGTTCCGGTCCCGTGACGTGCCTGATCCGGGACCATCCCTAGCTGGGAATAAATACTTCAGTATACGAAGCACCATATAAAAAACAAACGTACTCGTTTCTGGACGCCTCCGCTCCTTGGAATCTGACCTCGATTTCATGTTGATGGTCGTACAAATCGCTGCTGAGAAGGAACTTCGTCGGAATCAGTGCGATGGGTGGACCGCGCACGGCTCCGTCGAACGTCTTGTAGGCGCCCAGGTACGCAAGCGAGTTGATCGACGACGACTTTCCCGCTCCGGAGGGACCAACGAAGAGAATGCTGATCGGCGCCATTGAGACTGAAAGAGTTTTTTTGTTGCCGTAGACTTGACTAGTTTGAAGCCAGCAGTGCGTTTAACGACCGCAGTGTTCACCATACCGACTTACCCTGCCAGCAGGTTCGTAGTAAGGTACTAGTCGTCTAGTCTGCGGAACTAGAAGCTGAAAACGTTGGTCTAACCTAACAAACAGGCGGAGAAAAAGTAGGCACAAACGGAATTCCGCTTTGAGGCGTTTGAACAACAGGCTGCATCATATGTTTACTAGGAATGGAACAAGTAATACGAGAGTTTTGCAAGTCGTTTGGCATGGATCACGTCCACTTGCACAGTTCGCGAGTACACTCGAAACGACGCTTCGGGGTCTACCTAAACGCGATGTTTCAAAGTGATGCTTATCTTAGCCCCGAGACCCATTACATTTAGTACCTCAGTCCTTTAATCCGAACTTTGAACTTACCATGCATTCCCAGTTTGTGTGTCTCCCTACTCTATCGAAGGTTTTGCTCAGATCCTTTATTTTGAACATGTATCAATGCCAGTGGCACGACTTAGTACCCCCTTGCCCCCCCCCCTTCCGTACCGTACTGACCCCACTGTACTGTACTCCGTGCCACACCACTACGTCGCAGTACGGTCCGGGGGATGCCCGTAGCCGGCGGATGCCGAAATGTAAGGGTCTCCCGTCAGCAGAAGGTGATCGTCAGAAGGTAATCGTGCCCTTTACCTATCCGCCTACTGGCCAGACCCAAGGCACGTCACTTATTGCATTCAGAAGACAACGCTCAGTACTTCAGAAGGATAAGTTATAAAAACTCACAAGGTAAAACCCGCGAGGAAGAGAGCGAAGCCAACGCTCAGTCCGCAGACTTCTAGCTGTCCGAGTTCCGCCTTCGGGTCAGCAAGGACGACTCCGACAGAAACTGCGTTAAGAACCGATATTCCGGCCAAGAAGCAGACGGCATTTCCGCCCCTCTTGATGACGCTGAGGAGCAGAAGGAATGCGATAGCAGTGGCCATCTGCCAGCCGAAGGCGTAGCCCAGCGCAAGCATAGGGGAGGTGATGAAGGCGTACGTGAATGCCTTGGGCATCTGCAAGCAAGACCGCTTTTTTAGAGTGTGCCAGGAAAGGGCTTACCAACCGGAACAGAAGTAGTCCTGCGGCCGCAACCGTCAGGTGCGTCGGTTCCATTGAAGGGAGCTCCTCGAGAAGGTAGTATTCGTCGATGACATACCACAGAAGACCGCAGTAGGACACCAGGAGAGCGGTTTGGACGAGCCCTTTCCGGTCGTGCCGAGTGAAGCTCACCAGCATCAAGAGGAAAACGGCGATCCCGAGACGTGCCTGCATGTGCCAGCCGATTAAGAGCGGTGATGCGAGCACCACGAGCAGGCCGAACATCGAAGGCGATGCACGGAAGAGGAAGAATGTCAGCAGGAAGAAGATAACGAAATCCGCAATTTGCAATTGGGAAATCGGGACAGTTGTCTAGTGGATTTTGGTCTTTGACTGAATGGAGCTACGTCTGCGCTAATTACTGGTCTTTGAGCAAGGCAACGTCTGTACGAATGCAGTAGAAATACGCATAAACTGGCCGCAGTTCAACAGCAATTTATTTGACGAACGTGGAGGCAAGTGCGGCGTAGGACAGACGATGATTGATTGACGTCTGAGGCGAGACGTGATAAACAAGCAAGGCCACAGTAGGAAATCCGTCTGGGACCAGGCTTGGCGAAGTGACCTGGCAGCAAGACCTGGCAGCTACACCTGGCAGCTAGACCTGGCAGCTGAACTAACAACTGGAAGCAAATCAGCAATTGTGAGAGGAAACGTCTGACAGACGGTATAGTAAACTGGAAAATATATGTGCGGTTTTCCACACTGGGCACACGAGAGAAGATGGTAGCCGGAGGATGAACAACGAACAACAAACAGGAAACGAACGAAGTTGGAGACCTGGCAGCTGAGACTGACAGCTAGACCTGGCAGCTAGACCTGACAGCTAGACAATAAATGAGTTTAAGGGCCGGCGATTCGTCTGAACGACAGTAGAGCTCGAACTGCGGCTGCTCACTGGTCTGCATCGCGATGGGGGCGCTTCTGCTGACGACGGCGATGCTGTCCCTGTCCAGAGGTTCCATTGCTCTCTAGAAACAAATCGATCATTTTCTGAATGAGTTGTTTGGAAGCATCTGGTCGGTGAGATCGCTTGAAGCGACTCTGGTTGGGCCTCTTAATCCCCAAACGACTGGTCTGAGAGGGTTTCATACCTCGATCTGAACTGGTCCGATGAGAACTGGTCGGGCGCAGAGCCTGGCGAGACGGTCCGGGCTGGTCGGGGTCGTCACGACCCACCGTGACGGTCGTCTGCACGAACTGGTCGTAGGTCCAAGATAGCGCTTCCGGCATGAGCTGGAGGATGCTCTGGAACAGTGTGGCGGTGTCTGAAGCTCCAGTGTCCTGGTCCTGCGGGAACTCGTACTGGAACGGAGGAGACGACGTCTGCATCCAGCTGCGTGCGAGCGTACAAGCGTGGAACCGCTTACGAAGCGCAAGTCGGACGTCGCTCGCCTGGATTGCGCGGAACTTCTTGGCACTGCCGGCGGTGATGCAGCTGTACCATCGACTCAACACGTCTGACGACTGGTCTGGCGAGTAGCCCAGGAGCTCTTCGAAGAACTGTACCATCTCTTGCGGTCGGTCCTGCAAGAGTCTTCC
>JNEY01000124.1:77221-91909 GCA_020875895.1 Aphelenchus avenae | reverse complement strand
GGGCTGAGCCTACGCACGGGGTAACCGTAATAAGGCTCTGTAAACGTGTTTTCACAAATGTGTGTTTACACATGTGTAAGCGAGCCCTGACAGTAACTCTGGCTGGTAAAAATAAAATATTTTTGGCTATTGACTTGCCATCCATTAAGGACCAAACCCTTTGTTTTAACCATAGCAAATTCGCCTAGCCACATAATATGTATATCACGTTTTGTTAAGCACGGATTCTGGGTTTGACACCGTGTTCTGGATAAGTAGACGCGAGACCGCCACGAGACGAGTACGGAACGACGTCATACTTTTCTACCCATAAAAATCTGCAAAAGGTACCTGAAGTCGGTCGGTATCTTGCCGATGGCCTCGGTGAGTTCGTTAACCACATTCTGGATTACTGCCATTAGATTGCCAGTGCAGAGATTCACATTCCTAGCGAAGTCGCGAACGTTCGCAGATAGCCCATTGACCGCATTCGGAACCATCTTGTTGGACTGTCCGAAGTTCGCATTGAAGTCATCGGCTCTCTGTAGTGTGTCCTTGTTGTAGCGGAACAAGACGTCGTCGATCTTATGCTTGTGTTTGAAGCACATTCTGTTGGGACTAAAGCGACGGAAGCAAATGTTTCGATCACGAGTGCAACGTCGCAGGGAGAGCCACTTGTCAAAAAATGCTCCGCTTCCAGTCTCTTGATTCGGCGATGGGCGGGCGGTAAGCGCGGTTGCGCCTTTCGCCGCCCATTTTTTGAGAAACAGTGGAAAACGACGACGTCCGTGTCATTGACAAGACCGCGGCGCGCGGTTGGGAGTGCGGCGCTAGTGATTCGAACCCCGCTCGTTTTTGATGCGCGTAGCCGACGGCCGTCTTATCTCGAAGGGAAACGGTACTTTTTTCCAAAATGAGCCGAGACGACTATGACCGTACGTTGGATTACGAGAAGGCTTAAAAATGAAGTGAGAAACGGGAGTACTTCGAACACTAAAAGGCAACTCTATCAACATGTCCCTAGTAATAAAACTATGTTCAGCCTACGTAAATTCAAGCAGAAACGACTTAAATGGAAATGGGCACTGGGCAAGTGAAAAAAGATCTGGGCAGATGTGTTTTGCTACTTCACAAAGTGAAGTCGCTTCTTCCGTGTATCCCTGTCTTTCAAATCACAAGAAAATTAAAGTGTGCGAAGATTCCAACATTTCCGGCATTCGCCTTTAAAATGTTCACTGTACAATATATCTGTATCTGTAGCGTTGCTATTTACGCTCATCGACTGTGCATAAGTGACCAGAGCAATATTTGCGTCCGCGACGGATATGCATCGGTAACGCGGCCGCCGGCGTTTTGCAACCTCCCAGGGTTGACGGCGTAGCGGCGCGTCGGACACGTGAACCGCTTGCGGGACGCTCTCGAAAGTGGTTATCGCCGATAGCGGACGAGTTGCGACGCTCGAAGCCGTCGCCGACAGCAGCGATCACATTCACGATTTCCCAGGGATGGTCGCGTAGTGTGCGTTCTTACGTTTCTCGCAACATTTCTCCTCTTTGCAGTCCAAGTACAGAGTAGGGGATCAAAATGCCAATCTGCATGCGATTATAAAATGAGCATTTATGATTAACATGCAACGTGCAAGTAGGAAACTCGACGGTTACCTTCAAAGATCCTAGGCATGGCCAAGCTAGGCGGCAAGCTCTGAAGTACTGGTCTAGTACATCAGGAAACGTTAAGCTTTGTAAGGCTCTTTGAGGTTTTCCCAATTCGCACATTCGACGAGTTCATGGTTCAAAAAGGTTTTGGTATATTCGATGGATGCAATAACATGGGAGCAGAACAGCGACTTTTTACTTCTTTTTCCGAACAAATTGGCCAACAAAGGCCCGCTGCAGGCAAAGACATTAAAATAATATTTCCAGTTTTACTAACAACATATAAATTTTGTGCTTACATTGGCCCGTCTTCGGCGGACCCAGCGTTTAGTCGTTCTCGATGCGTCGCAATAGTTCCTTACCGCGCTTTCGTAATACTAGTGTTTATGTTGTCCTGCGACAGAAGTCATTGTAGGCTAATGACCGACGTGACCGTACCACAATTTCCCATACAGCGCGTTGGCTGGATACCACTTCCCACCGGCGAAGTTAGATGTCCATACTGCACCCGATGCTGCCCCACAGCCAACGGCAGTCAACAAACGCATATGGAATCTCGCCATCCTCTATTGTGGACTCACATAAAGTCTTTTGTAAGGTTTGTTTCAGAGTGTTTAGAGCAGTTATTATTGTCGTTAAGCGATTTTCTTCAGAAACCGGGCACTCGGCGAAATCCCAAAACGGAAAGGGCTACAATGCTTGCATTTCTACAAGAAGAACTGCGGCGCGGGCAAGGTCAGTTCTTGAGCAGCCAACCTCGTATAATATGGACAATCGCAGCCTCTTCCCCCGCCTGAAATCTGCTCTTGGGGCGTGTCTCTTTTTTTCCGATGCTTTGCATTTGAGATGCCCTGGACTCCCCCCTATGCCGTTTCGAGTTGACCCCCCCCCCCCCCGTGCCGAGTTACCGAGCCGAGCTCGGTACGGCGCCATTGTAGGCCCGCTTTTGACAAATATGTAGGGCTTTTTTGGCCGTTTTTAGCGAAAACTTTTAAAAAAAGTCACCAAATACCGACTAAGGCCAACGGATACGGTCACAAATGTTGCATGTTCCATGAGATAAGGCGAAAAAAGGCCAAAAATTGAATGGAATTCGGCCATAATGGCCCGAATAGGGCCAAGATTGCTTGAATCTTGGGGAAAAACAGTCCGAAAATAGGCTCGGAAAACGGGTCGTTTTCGTACCTACGCCGTCCCGAGTTCCGTTCCGAGTGGACCGTCCATGCCGAGTTCCGAACCGTGGGAATAGCGGCTCGGCACAACAACGGACGGTTCCGATGCAGGAGGCTCGCGGGCGTGTCATGGCGTGCCGAGTTTCGTTCAGAGCTGACGCCTCGCAACGGAGCACCTCTATTTTGCCCCCAATAGGGGTAACGTATCGAAACTGATTGTTCAGCTTTGAAGTCTGCCGAGGAGGAGAAGCGAAGCCCGCAGTGGGACAACTACACCTACATGAGAAACGGCTATGCGCAGTGCAGATCCTGCGCCGGTGTCATCATGGTCGCAAAGGTCGAGGGCGAGTGCTGCTCGAGAGTGGTGAAGGTCGGACATCAGTGCGACGCCTGTGGAAAAGTGATGCTGGTGGACTGCAACTCGGCGATATCAAATATGAAGAGTCACGAGGACGGCAAGCGGCACAAAGCGAGGATCGATTTGCTCGACAAGGAGACAGTAAGAGAGAGCACAGTTAATTACACGATTCTTTCCACTAACCTCGTGGTCAGTGTATGTTAAACATGTTCTCGACTGCGCTTTGGTTCTGGTATCAGTCGATAGCAAATGGGAAGCGGATTAAAACATAGCTCTACTCTTCCAAATTTCTGCATTTTTATTTTTATTAAGGGATTTTTGGACAGCACAACATCCGTAGGAGGCAATTATCAAAAACTGGAGTTACTAGACGGGGTTATTTTAGGAGCGCCGGGCAGAGAAAATTGGGCAATTTGTGGGTAAAATCATACCCACATAGTGCCAAGGTGGGAGGTTCCTACCATCTGTAACCCAAGGTCCAAGATCCCGAAACGTCTCGGTGCCGAATGAACGAATACCGAAAGTCGTGCATCCCGCTTATGCTAACTGGAAAATTCTACAGTGGGGCTTACATAACTGGAGGGCCTCGAAATTTCATCAATAGAGAGATTACTAACGGAGCGAAATCCCGTCAGCGCTGGCTAGCATAAAATCCGGGCGAATTTGTGTCGTGGACATCGTTTTCAAATCGTTTCGTTCAGAATCCTCCACGGAATCATCTCGTCAAAGCGATGTTGGACCTTTACAAAGGCCACATTTTCCAAAACTACGACAAGATCCCCGACGTGCCCAGACGGGACGATGGGAAGCCGGAAGCCGCTCGAGGCCCCGACTCGTCCGACCAACCGACACTGGAGCTTGTGGGCAGGTTAGGTCTTAAACGAAACGAAGTGTCGTTCTGTAATCTTCCGAAAAGTGCGGCCTTGTTCCGCATCATCCTAGGTAGTACAACTGGCACGGAAAAACTGCTGATGTTTATTTTCGTCATGCGTTATTTCGTCAACTGTGATTGTGGCCTCTCATTTAGCACTTTTTGGAACCCTATCCTCCGCTCACCTCGTCAGCGTTCGTCAGCATTGACCTGACCCACCGCCGTCTCCCCCTTCAAATCACACTGGCGAAATTTTTGAACGGTTGCCATTGTTTTTTTCAGTGGCGAGAGACACTGGAAAGAATTCGACGTCGTTTATAACAAGACGCTCTGGCAGATGCTTGCGCCGGCTGTCGAAAGGCTCAAGTGGTCGGAAGCCCAGAACGGCGTTGAAGGACCTACGGAGGCTCATCGCTGGAAGTGGATGCATCAAGAAGGCTTCGAGTTCAGGAACGCGCTCTTCGCATGCCTGTACAACGAGCTCTTCCTAGTCGGGCTCAAACCTTGGCCAGCAGGTGTAGCGAAGCTGAAAACCTTCGAATACAATCGAGGTAGGCGGATGCCATGCTCCGGCTGTCATTTCAACGGTCGCCACCTTTTAGTTATCGTGCGCGACGTTCTCCGTCGAGCGTCACTTCACGCGGCGCTGGGTAACTTCTGCCCCGACACATCCGGCTTCGTCCCGCGGACGAAAGACTTTGCCAACACGACTCCGTTCTGGTTGACTGATGTTGAACTTCAGTTACTGGGGTGGCTCGCGAGACGGTGTAACCTCTGGTCTCTGTTAGCTACCATTCGGAAGCATCTATTGCGCCAAAAAGGTCAACGGGACAATTCATGGTGAGGAAAGGACGAGGGTTAGTTATATGATAAGAAAATTGACATTTTGAATAAAATATTTGGAAATTGATACGATTTCAAGTTACCTACACTAACGGGCTCGCTAATAGCTTCTGTGGCCCATCTGACCTTGCCAATTTCTATGCTGTCGTTCTATTCCAGCCCGCTGAAAGAAACTGTCTTCTACAACCTTGACGCTGGGGCCATGCAGCGTTTATATCGAATGCTTGCGACCGCCATAAGCACTGCAGTGGGCTTTGTCGCCGGGGACTACCGTTGGGAACTGGCCGCGACTGCATGCCGGGACATACCTTTTATGAGGTTTTTGTTTCTGCGAGAGGACATGCACATGGCGAACGTCAATGCCCACTACTTAGGCTTCGCCGAGGTCTGATTTTTTTGGCTGTTCTAGATGTTTTGCCACGGCGTACCGTTTCAGTGGGCCGTTCTTCCACCGTCAAAGCACGTTGGTTGCGACCTTCTACTGGACGTTCTCCGCTCAAACTACTTCGCTGCTTACAGTCGCGGTTATTATTCCCTTTTTGAGAGAGTCCTTCAGTTCAAGGGCGTCACAGCTTTTATTGACCAACAACGTCGTCAGCTCCCACGAGAAGTCGTGGAAGAATGCCGTTTTTGCGACGGATATGTACTGTTCAGGTAATCCTAACCCCCAATGCCCTGATTCACGCCCATGACGATTCCGTATGTTCGTTAACGTCGTACGCCATTCAGACGTCGATGGAATCCGCCCGAAATCGATGCTACAAATGGCTGGGTCGTCGAAAACGAAAGCTGGTGGAAGCACCCAGTGAAGATTGAACAAGGCATGCCAAGGTGCCTAGAAACGTACAGCATACAATCGTTCGTCATCGATTCTGGTGAGTAACCTAGGACGGCGGCATAGTTCTGGGAAATCTTTTAAAATTATCCCGGGAATCCATGCCGACATTGGTCATTTTGGAGTCTGAATCCGTCCAAATGAACGAGTCCACCTATCCGTATCGCCCGTTCTCTAGCCCAGGAATTCGTATAAAGGTTTCGAAATGTGATTTGTGTGTCCAAAAGTTGCTTGGCTGGTGTCCCCGGTTGACCTTCTCATGAACCTGTGAGTTTTCCTTAAATATCCTGGGGATTCAAGGATGTTCCCATTCGCATAAACCTCAAGCTAATTGAGTTTGTCCATTAAGAGACCTTCGGAGCACTGCGTCATCCTGCCGTTGCTGAACAGCTTGCCAGCACGAGGACCCGAACCGTCGAAGTGAAGGCCAACCAGTCGCTGCATCTCTTCGAGTTGTCCCACTTCCTTACATCGGTCAGCTTCGTTTCGAGAATCGACATCCGTTTGCGGGACATTGGACAGCTTTGGGACTTTGTCCGCCATCCGTGGGTCGTTTCCGAGTCACTGGAGTCTATCGCAATACGCCTAGAGGACTTTAAAGAGTATGTCAATTTCAGGACATTTATGCACACATCGCGTTTAGCAACTCAGAGCATCTGAAGTCGACACTGCGAACATTGATGAAAGAAGAACGGTATCGACGGCTTGTGGTGACTATTGTCCTCAACGACGCCCAGAAAAGTCAGCCAGCGTATACCGATTTTATACGTCGATTATGCGAAGTGAGTCAGCTCCAACCTACCTGTCACGTCCGAACACAAGGGCGTAGCTAGGACCCCTCGGGAGGGGGGGGGGGCACTCAAGGGAACCCTTACCTAATTTTTCGGCGGCGGTCTTCAGCCGGCGCCGAAAAGAATGCCTTGGTCCCGCCTTGCGTAGTTTTTTTAAGTATCAGATTTTTGCCCTCTTACGGGTAATAAAAGTGATTTTGGTGTATCTAAACACGCCGAAGGCGCCGCCAAAAGGGGTTTGCGGGCTTCCTTCGTGCAAAACTCATCGAAAATTAAAGGTAAAAATGGTTTTGAACCCAGTATATAAAGACTTTTAGCCTAAAGTGGCCCGCCGCAGGCGCCGTCGAAGAGCTTTTAGGGCTCCTCAGGCAAATTTGATTTGCCTTGGTCCCCTTACCTCGCCGGGTCGAAGGCCCGGCGAGGGGTGAGGGGGGGGGGGTCGGGGCTTCCCCTACCCGCCCTAGCTACGCCCTTGTCGGAACACAATGATTGAATTTGTGTGTTAATGGGTTTTCACACAACGCATTTGACTCGGGCACTACCAGTGCACTCCGACTTTTATGGACCCGTTTCATGATGCTACTTGCGCATCAAATGCTCCTTCTTTCACTGTTGCAAATAATAATTTTTTAAATTACATGTAACAAAAAAAATTATGAAAAAAGGAACACAAATTTGCTATTCTCACGGCGTTAGCTGCAGTATATTGTCGTCAAATTATGCATTCTCGCGAGATTCAGGTGTACATCGAAGTCGAGGATCCGAACCGCCTCCGCGTCCTGATTCCTGGCGTTGTACACGCAAGAGGAGCAATAGACAAATTGGCCATTGCTCTCCGGGACTCATGTCGGCACCGACGCGTCCTTTTCAGCTCCAAGGTGGAGCCGCCGCAAGAGATCGTCGAGAAGTCATGCGCGAAGTTGCGTGCAATAATACCGCCCATTGGGAAAGCGCTATTAGGCCTTCTTGGCGATGACGTAGTGGAGACACTTGTCGAGTACTCCGAAGGCCGCCTCATGCAGATGGCCGAGAGGAAACTGCGCCACTACATCGACTCCTTTCTGTCCAAGCAGCAGACTAATCCTGAGAATGCGCCAGCCTTCGTCTACTCCAGCAGTCAACTGAGCAAAGGTCTCCTGGAGACGCTTAAGACGCCCGATGGGGCGGACAAAGCGTGGGAAGTTCTGTCGCGGCTAATGAGCGATAAGCATCCTGAAGTTCCACTCAAGTTTTTGCTGCATGTCAAAGCTGCGATCGTCCGAAGCAGCCGGGCACATGGCCTTCTTAAGCGTCTACAGCACATTGCCGACGAACTCCTGCCGCCTATGTTTGGCGGAACGCTCACAGAAATTGCCCGTAAGTCGGAAAATTTAGCGCATGTGACTCGTGCTTACCAAAAGGAGCGACTTCTCGGGTGGTCCACGATCCACGATAGGCTTCATCCTCCAACAATACATCTTTTTTTTGTCATACAGGCCCTATCGCGGGAGTTTGTACCAGGGATGGGTGTGGAATTAGAAACAGTAATGGTCTTTTCTCTGGAATCGGACATATTGGCCGGATCTTCCACTTCAAATTAATTTCTTACCTCGGTGCAGCTGAATTAGCATGCGCATAGCACTCATCCTTCTAGAACCACATATATATTACGGTATCAAAACATTCGTTCAACTGATGCACCTTTTAATACATACTGGACGCTTTGCACAAAGACTCCCTCCCCCAAGATGATCCCTCTTTCTGGCACGTCTAAGGCTCGAAATCGAATATCGGTGTTTCTGCATCAACGCTATGTTTCAGGCTCATTTGAATGGAAAAGCGGCGATCGTTTCGTGATGCACCGTTTCGACAAGACTTCCAAGTATGTTCAACACCGGCTTTGTGTCGCGTACGCGAAGGACCTTGTTTACGTGCATGTTGAGCCAAAACTCAGCCAGAAAAGCATGCCCTACTTCGACGCACTGACAAGCGCCTTCCTCCTCTGCACGGAGCTGCTCGCAGCGAACTCGTTGAAGCGCTTTGCCATTCCATACTACGCCGTTTGGCGTGAACGTGCTCTCCAGGACTTTGATGGACGCGCTCCGGATGGTGCAAAGTTCGTCCTGGAGAATGCACTGGAAAGCTACTCACCCGCCACAGCTGGCTACGGCGAAGCACCGTTCCGTCAGTTTTCTGTACAAGCAATAGGAGGTTTTGTTCTCTGCTGTATTCTTGCGACAATTGTTGTGTGTTGGAGTGCGTAAGTAAATCGTAGCTCCTAAATGCGACTTACTTATGGCCTTTATCATCTAGATGCTACATAGGTAAACAAATGACTGATCATCAACAAATATCTGCCTAAGCTCGTTGAGTACCGATCTCAATGCAACACGTAGTATTACCACGTTGAATCAGGTTCCGGTTTCCGCAGTACAGGTTCCACAGACCCGAAATCTCGATCCAGATTAAGCATGCCGCTGAGAAATCAAAAGTTCCGTCCATGTACTAAAACGTGCTTTCCTAACAAGGATGTCCCGAATCCGAAATGCGGGTCCACATTCCTGCATTCCGCTTAATTTTTGTGTTGCGCATTTCACTCTCCGGCATCATACCTGCCGTTCTGGCGGTTTGGACTGGAAGGGCTTGAATTTTTAGTTCGAATTTAGTGTAAAATGTACGAAGCATCCGCACCGAACATCCCGTAACCGGCTAGGCACTATACCGGTATCCACAGCCATGGTCTTATTCATATCCTAGGGTGTTTTGCGAAACTGTTCTTCCGCCAGTTCCGGCTTTTTTGGTGAAAGGCGAGATGAAAGCACGCACATTACGCGACCATCAATGGTTGAGTCGGGGATGCGATCGAAGGTCTCGGCGACGACGACGTCGAGCGTCGCAACCCGTCAGCTGTCGGCGATAAATTCTTTCGAGAGCGTCCCCCAAACGGTTCACGTGTCCGACGCGCCGCTACGCCGTCAACCCTGGGAGGTTGCCAAACGTCGACGGCCGCTTTGCAGCCGCATTTGGAGGGGTCTCGACGATAAACCAAAATTGGTTGAAAAAGTCATTCGAGTATTAGGGACTAAACTTGAGACATAAGTCCGGGTAAGTCTCATATTTTAAAGCAAGGCTTAGTCCTAGTGCGAACTTGGAGTAACCAGGGTAATCTTGGTTTAAGACTAAGTGCTAACTTTAAGTTAGCTTAAGCTAGTACTAAGTTGTCCTGGGCGCCAGAAGCGGTCCTCGTGTGACGGATGGCTTTCGGTTCCATTTGTTTGCACTGCCAACATAAGGGCGAAAAAAGGAGCGGGCGGAGCAGAAGGCGGAAGTGCGCTACCGCATACCATCCACCCGACCACTAATCGTCTGAATGAGCACTGTCGTAAGGCGGCTTACTCCATTCGGGGATAGTTTTATGAATGTTAATGTCTTGCTATTCATAGGTAAGTATTAGAGTTTGACTAGGTCATTTTGCACAAAATACTCTTCCGTGCGTAGCGTTGCCTGCAAATAGTTCGCCTGTCAAAAAGATATGTGTGGTATTGACCAAACAAAAGTTATTTGACCGGAAATTTCCACCGTGTTATCGCGAACAGTAAAAAACTTTCCAGCAAGAACCCACTATCCGAATATTAGGATTCCCGCTTTAGCCCTGTCTCCACAAGGCGCCTGTCCACATGCTCTTTCCGGGATCCTACGGAGCGGGAAAGTCGTCGTTCTACTTGCCGAGTGTCTACGAAACCTTGTGGGACGCAGCCAAGGGTTCTGCAATTCATCTGGTGCTTAAGCTCATCGATGCTCCGGGAGTTTTGGACACTAACGTCACTGACCGCGATTCGGAGCATGTCGAATGCACATTGTCGACGCTCAAACAGGCGAATGTTATACCTCGAATTGTCGTCGTCGTCATCAAGGTGAGAATGCGTTTAGCTACAGCACACACAGACAAAGAAAATCTTGGACAAACGATTCGTTGGTAGACTCATGCTCGTTAAGGATGTCCGCTAACACTATGCAGCCGGGTCGAACCCTGAGGGTCTAGATCGGGTTCGAGGGAAGAGTCTGATATGGACCATTGCCCAAGCGAGAGCGCCCAGAATTACGCGATAATTTGCGGCATTTTTTACCTCATCCCGTTTACGGTAACAATTCTTAAAATCGATTAGGCATGTCGGCTGTGTTCACATGGGGACCCCCCGCACTTTCGATGTATCTAGGAGGCAATGGGTTTTTCAACAACGAATGTACCAAGCACCCACTTCCTCTCAGCGCTCATAACGGCGCTGCGAGGTCGATGTATATGCGTCGGCGGGCATTAAGCGGGCCAAAAACCGACATTGTCCGAAACTACCTAAGGGGGGATGAATAGGTAAGGGTCCTCGCTTATCCTTGCCCCTCCCCGAAATTTTCGGCTGGTTACGCCCCGGTCCTTTAGGTTAATTCCCCACAACCGCAAGCACAAAGCCAGCGAGAGTTTCGGAAGCCGACCATTCGTCGTCCACATTATGCTGCACGTTCGCTCGGCATCGAATCACGTCGGTCGAGACGTGAGGGACACCGTAAACGGCTATAAGGACTGACTGCATCCGACACTATCCGAATCCGCAGTTTGAAGTCGTTTGAGATTTGACCCTATAACTAAACCACATTTCCGTTTCAGTCTTTATATTTCAAGCATGTATTTGAGTCACGTTGAGTAAAGACATAGTAATACGACATATTTTTCTGAGTAGGCTAATAGACAACTTTTCTGCTGCGAATATGCTTCTTCCATTTGTTTGTTGTCACTAACATCTCCGCTTGCATGAAGTGATTGCGAAGGTGCAAAAATTGGGAAAGCGTGGACAACCTATCGCACTAGACCAGCTAGCCCATGCAATGGGTTTGGCCAGCGAGATATGTGACTTATTCCTGCTTTAATCACTTTAACGTCACCTGATAAGCAAACTAAGTGGGCGTACCGATTAGGAGACAAGTAGAGAATCAAGGTTTTGTTCGAGGTCGGCCTCGGGCTGACGTCGAAAACATATGGACCGCCAACACCACCTTTTCCCAGTCTGGTACTCCTTTTAGAAAAATCCCACATGGCATTATTGTTAGCCACGATAAAGCTCATAACGTTCGCTGAGTTTCTGCATGTTGACAATAAAACTTACGTTAGAAAGCTGGCTTGCACTGTCCATACACACAACATGCCATTCATGATAAATGCTCATGTTTCCCTTTTTTGTTTGCAGCTTAATAATGTGGCTACCGGTGATTTGCCTTCTACCTACACTTCTACTTCTACTTCTACCTCTACCTCTGCGCAGCGGTAGAGGTAGAAGTTTAAATTGCTACCAGGTAGAAGCAGAAGTAGAACTCTCAAGTCGAACAAACCGCATATTAGCCATCAGTGTTTTGACTTTGCCTCAAAACTTCAACCTCTAATTCCACCTCTGCCGCGTCGGAATTTCAACTTAAACCTCTACCTCTACTTCTACCTAGCCGAAATTTGAACTTCTACCTCTACATCTACCTCTACCTGGCCAAAAATTTGACTTCAGCTTCTACCTACCTCTACGTAGAGGTAGCCGGAAAGGTAGAAGTAGGCCTGCCGGTAAATGGCTACCTGTTTTACTCACACTCTTATAGCGGCAAAGGCAGCAATGCAGTTCAACTGAAATATATAAAGCTCAGCGAATGCTGAAACTTCTGCGTCAACTTCTACCAGGCCAAAAATTGGACTTAGGGTGTGAGAAACATAAGAATACCCATTACGCGACCATGCCTGGGAAATCGGGAATGCGATCGCTGCTCTCGGCAACGACGTCGGGCGTCGAAACTCGGCGATAAACACTGCCAAGAGAGGGCCGCAAACTGTTCACTCGTCCGATGCGCCGCTACGCAATCGACCTCGGGTGCGTTGCACAGCGCCGGCTGTGAAAGAAAAGAGTTCTCTGCGCATTTGTCTCCAGTTGATAAGCGTACGCCAGCAACGGTACATGTTGCTTTGAAAAAGCCATTTTCCTATCAGCGCATAGTTTCAGTTTCCCGTGATCCGAAAGATAAAGGCTTCTGAAACAAAGGACATCTATTTAGAATCGTTTATATACACTTTTGCCTACTTTTTTTGCAATTATAAAAATTTTAAATTGCCTCCTAATCAACTACACATTTTAGTCTCCATGGCTCCGATCAACATCCTCCTCATTGGTCCCTCCGGAGGGGGAAGTCGTCCTCAATCAACTCACTGGCGAACTTGAGCGCATATCAAACGCTCCAGCAAGCCGTTCACGGACCGCCCATCGCGATGATTCCGTCGAAGTTCCTTCTCAGCAGCGATTTGTACGAACATCAACACGAAATCAAAGTCATTTTCCGAGGAGCCGATGCGGCCAGAAATGAGTACGTTGGGGAGTCACTATGTGGGGTTGGTGGGGAGTCACTAGGTCTTCTTGTCCCAGTAAGGGGGACTGGGTCACCTCAATCCCAATTATGGAGCAGGGCTGGGGATTTGGATTTGGATTTGGAAATTTGGTCGTTTTGCTTTGGATATGGATTTGGATTTGGTTTTCGAAAATCGGACCAATTTTCCAAATCTTTTACCAACTAGTTCGGAAGCTTGAACCTTTTATTGACCAAGGAAGATCGCAAAAAGAAATGTCGTTAGTGCAAATTAAAGCGATTTATTTGACGTTCTTGATGAAGAGCATGTCCTTGTAATGAGTCCACAGAGTGCCGGTACTGGTATCTGGCCTTCGCTGGACATCCTCGTAGAATCCCTCGAAACATTTCACGAGCACCGCCCAACGTCCTGCAGCTGCGTCTGCGTCTAAACCAGCGAACGGTGAACACTCCCTAATATAGGCTAAATACTGACCCCCAAAGCCCAGTTTCAGCGCAATTTTCTTCCAGGCTGCTTTTTTTCGCCAGCAACTGTCCACGCTTCTAGTGGGTCGTTAGCCTCCCATAAGTGGTTCCAGATGCATTTCTCTCGGCGCACCTCATGGATAAGGAGCTTGTCGTAGTCGTTTTTGTTTGCTGTTTTTGCTGTTTCTTTATAGCAAGTCAATCTTATTTAACGCATGTTTTGGACGTATACTCCATGGTCTGGTCGCAATTAAAGCAAGCTTCGAAAAATCGGGTTTGGATTTGGAAATTTTGTCGTTTTGCTTTGGATTTGGATTTGGATTTGGTTCCGATTTTGGAGGTTGCTTTGAATTTCGATTTGGATTTGGTTTTTTTGGAGAGTCCCCAGCCCTGTTATGGAGGGTCAAGGCTAGTATATAGAAAACACTAAGGGGTATAATTTGAAAGCAAAAAATTTTTTAGGTATGTCATCGGAGGAGGGGACTAATCCCTTTGACCGTCCCCCATTTTTTGGGATAAGACAGAATGACTCACCCCCCATAATGACCTGACCCCCATACTAAATTACTATCGATCCCTTTTGCATGTCTGGATAGTCCCGGCTAGGGATGAAAACGGATCAGACTTATCAGGGACGCATAGCCGGCCTTGATCCACCGTTACGGCCCGAATTAATATAAAATGCTTAACGTAGTGCTTAGAACAACATCGGAATTGTAAGCACCTCTTAATTCAAACAACACGAAAACTAAGAAAATACAGGCACTACCCTGAATGAGAAACAGTTCACGCCGTATTTCATGCCTGTTTCTCACGTCGTTACACTTGATGTTCCTTCCCCGGCTAGCACTTTGTGGAAAGTACGGATATAAGCATTTAGCAACGAGCGAATGAAAACCGGACATTCCGAGACTAAGCGCTGCACCATCTACGATTTCGCCTTCGATTTCGGCAATGGAAGGGCGCAGAATATGAAGATTGTCGACACCCCTGGCGTCCTCCACACCGAAGGAACGGTGAAGGACTCCGCGAATCTTACCTCGGCGGTATCGACGCTGAAGGATTCTGGAATCATGCTTCTTCACGGGGTCGTTATCGTCATCAAGGCAAGTTACCGAAAGCCCATGCTCAATAATCCACTATATGCTCTTTTTGGACCACCATATTAGAGCGCCACTGCCGTACCGTACTGTACGTACCGTACTCCGTACCGTATTCTACGGTACGGAGTACGGTACGCGGGGGGTAATTACGATACGGAGTACGGTACGGCATGATTTTCTGGCAGAAATGCACCAGTACGGCAGTACGGTATGACCGTACCGAATTCTACGGTACGCAGGGGGGGGGGGG
>JNEY01000124.1:55667-65858 GCA_020875895.1 Aphelenchus avenae | reverse complement strand
ACGGCTACCACCACGTCCGCAGACCAGCCGTCCACCTCCAGCGAGACGACGTCCACCGAGCAGTCGACCTCCGCCACCACCACGGAGCAGTCGACCACGTCCGGCACGACTACAACCACCACATCGGCCACTGTCACAGCCGAACGCGACTGGCGTGAGCTCCACCACGGACATCGACCTGTCCGTACCTGCTGAGGGTGAAGCCGCCTTTGGACAGATGCCCGAGCTGACTGCAAGCGATCTAGCCCTCCTGTACGGATCGCTCGACGAGGAACAGCACGTTGAAGACCTCCTCAGCGACAAGTTCCAAGCCATGCTCACCGACACCGATCTGGAAGCAGACCAACCCACTGCCGAGCCAACTCCGCGTCCCGCCGACAATGCGGGCACGGAGGGTGGAACCAGCACCGCAGAGGCCGACAATGCCACTGCGGGCGCCGGAACCACTGGTCAAGCCGAAGTGGTCCCATCGATACCGCCACCGTCACCAGGCACACCATCCGCTCCACGTGCAGCCTCGACGTCGCAGTCAGATAGCGATGCCAGAAGCCGCCAGCATTCCACCAAGCGGTCCCATCCACACACCGCGGACAGCCGAGATCCGCCAGCGCAACGACTGCGGCGCCACATTTCGGTGTTCCCAGAAAGGCTCTCGCCCGGCATCGAACGTCACCGCCGTACGCGGAGGGACACGGACAAGCCGCTCAGCCCGATCCTTGACCCACGCGTCTACAAGGATTCGGCAGCCTTGCTGACGCTGCGCACCGGACCGTTCGAGCAGTGGACGCAGGAGTTCCGCAACGCCGACAGTGAATACCTCGGCTACGTCAACGCGCACACCGTTCCCTGGACGTACCTACCTCCAGAAGCGTATAACCACCAGCCTCTCCGCAAGGCACACCACTCGCTCGGAGAACTGACGCTGGACGACGTCCTCAAGGAAGATGAACGCCTTCCGAACCGCTACGTCCTTGGCCACTCGTTCGGCATCGACCGGAAGCTGCACAAGATGGTGAACAGCGAAACGCGCCAGTACATGACGTTCATCGCCCTCCAGTAGTACTGGACCATTGCTCCTGGCGTGCGCGTGCGAGTCGTCGGCATCGGACCCACCGGCTACGACCTGTCCGATTGCAAGGACTATAACACCGAGTTCATCGACCAGAGCACGGCATTCGCCCGCCTCGCCAAAGCAGCGGACGAAGCTGGGAAGTGCCTCAGCATCCGCCTGGACATGGACAACGGAGCCGCCGATTACGACCTGCACGACGCAGCTCGCGAAGTCCTCCGCCACATCAAGTTCCAGAAGACCACGCCGGTCTACCTCCAAGAACACCAAGGAGGCTACGGCGATCTGTGCGGTTGGCTCGAGGAGTTTCCCAATACCGTGGTCTCCTTTGACTACTGGTACCTCGCGCACCTGGAATCGGTCGTCGACGACAACACGCTGGTCGCAACGCTACTCTACGCCAAAGCTGTGGGCCTCCTGCAGTTCTGCAAACGGGTGCCGCTGGAACACATCGTCATCCAGTCCGGAGCGTACTCACCGCGAGACGACGCCACGCCACGGAAGCCTAACGAGTTCCTCCTGGCCGCTAATCTCCTGCAGCGCCTCACCGGTACTCCAGCCGCCGTCTACATCGAGCAGACGGCCATCAACGCAGCCCGAGTCTACCGGCTGAACGACGAGCTCATGGACAACATCCGCCGCAGCCCGGACACCAGCCAGCATCAACGGTGTACTCGCGAAAACCTACGCCGCAACATCGATGCTCACATCCTGAGTCTCAATCTCGTTGCTGCCGCGCCGGCCCCCAGGGCTGATCACGATCAGGAAGGATCCGGCCGCCGCTCCTCGCTGGCTCTTCCCGCCGACAATGCGGGGGGTCAGCCTGGAGCGGGCGTGCAAGGCCTCGTTGTGCCATCCATCGCACCAAGGTCCCACTCCGCGTCACGATCACCACGCCATCGCTCACCGAGAGACGCAGACGGAAGTGGCGGACGCAGAGCCCGATCGCCCACCAAGCGGGACAAGAAGCCCAGCCCGAAGGCCACGGACAAGACGAACGCCAGGAAGCCCAAGAGCATCAAGTCGCGCTCCAGCTCTGAGGAAGACAGCGGCACCAAGACGAAAGCTGCAAAGACCAAGCAGCGACCAGAAGATCCTGATCGAGCGAAGAAAGGACCGAAGACACCGCCAGAGAAGCGCTCCAGAAGCCGCTCAAGATCCTCAAGGCGCCGATCCCGAAGCCGCTCCAGGTCGCCTACAAGGCCCAGCTCATCCGGCCGCTCACACCACTTGAGCTACCGAACGGAATCCGCAAGCCGCCGCTCGGACAGCGACCGCCGCCGAGACAGCTACCGATCCGGCAGCGGACCTCGCGAAGACCGTCACCACGACGACCAGCGGAAACGAAGAGACGGCAGTCGCGAGAGTGAACGCCAGCGCCTCGAGCGCCTCCGTGACGAAGACCGCCGCAAGCGTCGAGATCAACGGCGCGACAAGAGCCCTCTTCGTGATGTACCCAGCACCAGCCGAGACGCGTACAAGCGTCACGACAAGGACGAGAAGCAGCGCTCCAGCCGCAGCTCCACCAAGACACCACCACCGGCAGTCCAGTCGCAAGTGTTCGTTGTGCCGAATCCACCTAAGGCACGAGCACCAATCCGAGCGCCCTCGCAGGAGACGCAGGAATCCAGAGCCAGCTCCCGCACCTCGACCTCCAGCCAGCGTACCTACACCAACCGGCTACGAGATCGCGTCATGATCCCGAAAGCGGTTGCAACTGCCGACAATGCAGGTGCTCCGTATAAGGTGATCCAGCGGAAGCAACGGCCTTCCGCCGACAATGCGGAGACCGAAGCTCCGCTCCGACGCAACACTGGCGAAGGACTTCTCAAGTCGCAGCCGCTGCCACCGCTCGGAATCATCCGCCCTACGGCAGACGAAATCGAGCAGCATGTCGAAGGCTTCTTCAGCCCCGACATCGATGCGGATTCGCAGCTGAGAGGGTTCTACACCCGCGACTTCGCATCCAACCCAGTCGATCCTCCGCAGCCGGACACCTTCAGCGTGCCTCCGGACGGACCCTGGACTCCCTCGCAGAAGTGCAGCTGTGGAGAAGACGTGCCGCCCGGTTTCCACCTCACCATCGAGAAGGCCAACTACATCCCCATTCGCCGTTGGAGAGCCCACCCTGCTTTCAAGGGACCAGGCCGCGACGAGAAGCTCAACGCCGTCGCCAACATGAAGATCTACTCCCTCGAGCACATGATCCTCGTCAACTGGGTCGCCTGCCTCAAGAGCAACAAGGACGACCGCGCCGTCCACATCATCGAGTTCCTCTACCGTGTGCTCCAGACCTACGACGAGGACGAGATCCTGGCGCTCCTCCTCGAGTTCCAGCCGCTCATGGTCATCGAAGCCACCGAAGAGGACAAGGGCTCGAGATCCATGTGGCCAGCGCACAAGGACTTCAAGCCCGCCGTAGAGCGATGGACGAGCTGCTGCCCACACGCGTTCCGCTACATCTTCGACAGGCTCTCCGGCCCCATCACCTGGGCCCCGCAATGGCTCCAATCGGATGGCGTACCGGAAGACTGCCAGCGCTCCGTGCGCAACGGCATGATCGCCGAAGCCGAAACGGTGTTCAACGAGCTCCGGCACGTGCTCTACCGTCAATACGGACTACGACACATCCAGGCCGTGCTGAACTTCCAAGAGTTCTGCTGGAAGAGGTTCGACAACGACCCAAAGCGTGAAACACATCGCAACGGTGTCTGTGTCAACGTCCACACGATCGTCTTCGCAGAAGACCGAGTCATCGCCGCCTTCGGCACCAACCTCAAGGACTCCGTCCGGATGATCCCCGTCCCAGATGGCAACCGCAAGGAGATTCGCGACGCCGTCCTCAAGTACTTCCCCGGACCGCAAGTCCGACGAGTCGTCTTCTGGTTCGGGCAAAGCTCCATCGCCGAGCACGACTACGATGACTACGACCGCGTGATCCTGGACCTCAGCCACATCTACGCGACCTACCTCGGCTACCTGGAGCAAGTCGTCGTGCTGCCGCCGTACGTCCGGATCAACAGTACCACCTGGGCCTGCCTCGCTCTCCACCTCCACATGGAACGCGAAGACCTGCTGCGGTTCGCCAGAGTCGCCCTCTACCCAGTGGACCTGCAGTACTACGAACGCGACCAGCGTCTAGGCACCGATGCGGAATGGCCCTCCACCTTCGGCATCACCGAGGACGGACGCTACCGCACCAGGACCATCGCCGGACGCAAGCGCTTCCTCGAGGACCACCACGACCTCGATCTGTGGAAGCCGAGCACAAAGCCGACCAAGAAGGCCACCACCAGTGCCGTCCCACCGGCCATCGACTACTCGGACGTCGATCGTGAGGAGAACGCCGACCGTGCTGCCTCTCCGACGCGTCCTATCACTTCGGCAAACACCGCCGCAACGACCAAGGCCTCCGCTGGACCCCCGGCCCCGCCGACAATGCGGGACGGTAGGACCACCCAGCCGACAGCCTCCACCATTGTCCCGACGAACTTCGGAGCGTCGACATCCGCCGCTGTGCCCAACCTCGAACCGATCAACACCGCCTTCAGCGCATTCCTCCAGCGACAGACTGAGGACTTCCAAGCGCTCCAACGGGCCCTGTTCGAGCAACTGGCCAACCAGCAAGCTGCCGCCTCCACCTCGCAGCCCGCGGACCCGAAGTCTCGCCACAAGGACCAGAAATCCGGTCACCGAAAATGACCTCGTCGACGCACCCACGATCTCCACATGATCTTGTATATAATTTTACTGTTTACTGTTCTCTGTTCTCTGTTCTTGTTTCTTGTTTATTGTTTTTCCCTGTGCCTCCATTCTTGCCTCCGACATGTGCCTTACATTTCCTCCCCTTTGATGTTCCCCCATTTGTGCCACTGCCTATGACGTCGCCACCATCACCACCTCCGTCGTCGTCGCTCGCCCTCGCCAGTGTCGCGAACGGAGTCGCGAGTTCTTCATCATTTGAACTCCCGCGCCGACCCTTCGGACGCGTGCCTGCTGCGTCGCGGCTCTCTGGCGTGCTGCCGACAATGCAGCCGCCGAGAGTGCGCTATTTCACCAACTACCGACGCCGAACTCCCGCTTCATTTCGAATTCGGGAGCCCGCCACACTACGCAGCTTCGCGGCAGCCACGAGGACTCCACTTTCACCACCGTCGGCGGCCTAATTCAGTGTGCACCCGTGTTCCCCTGGAGGAAGGTGACTAGGCTTCTTCCCGCCGACAATGCGGGGTTGCTGAAAGCCCGACTCTTTCCACACTTTTCCCTGGCCTAAATATTCCGCATAATTTACCTACTGGTTAGCATATTATTGCCCTTCTAAACCTTAAGTTTAGTTGGGTCTTTCTCTTCCCTCTCTTCAACATCAACTGCGGTATTAAGCCTCCCAAGTCTGCAATAAACTCCGTTTATTTCTGGCGAAGATGAACGACCCGAGAACAGCCACTCTAGCAGCGTCAGCTACACCAAATCGAGTTCTCCCCTCAAGCGGAGATAGAAGAAGCCGGGGGCGTATTCTAGCTTCTGTGCACGGAAGCGGCATTCCTGCCGATACAGGACTGCGAGACCGCGGCGAGCGTCATGAACTCGCCACCTTCTCGACAATTAGCACGACCGCTTCTCTCTGCCGCACTGTTCGACGCGTGGCGCATCAATGGTTGCACGCATTTATTTGAAGCTTTACTTCCTTTCCCTACCATTTATCGAATACGTTTCTGGTCCGTTCAGGGATTTCGCGATGGAACCGTCACCTTCCGAGCGGGCTAACACGATTCGGCCACCTGCCAGGAAGACATCTATGCGCCAGAAGAATGATAATCGGTGGCTACTAAAGAGCTTCAAGTGCCAAGTGTGTGATAGCAATACGCTGACGAAGAACTTTGGTGCGTACGCGTGTCGAGCATGTGCAGGTAGGTTAGCTCGCTGCATTTTGGCATACACAGATGCATGCAAAAAAAAAACTATTGAAGTGATGCGCCTTAAAACGTTTTTAAGCCGTAATGCTACGAATGATTTAAAATTAAGTAAGGCAAGAGAAAAGTTTCTGGAACCTAAATATGCAGATCTGAACTAGTAAGTAGGCAAGGAAAGCGCTTGCGCATCAGAACCGCAATGCAAATAACATGCGAAACGGTGGCAGCGCCGCGATTTTCAGCGTTCTTCCGTCGGGCGATCGCTTGCGGCAGGAAGTACAAATGCAAAGCACTCGCATGTTGTTCGAACTTTGCGTCCCCCGAATGTACGTCTATTCAGAGCGCGTCATTTAGCATAAAAGGCAAGTACGTTTCAGTTAAAGACCCACCATTCTGCAAAAGCTGCCGCCTGCGGAAGTGCTTCCTTGTCGGAATGAGGCCTCAAGGTAATCTTCCCACTTAATACAGAAGCTTGAGAAACTCACTCTTAAGAAATCAGGCCTTCTTCGCGTAGAAAGCTACTGGCACCCGGCGCTGACGACGATTCGCTGCTTGGAAGGACAACACTGTTTCGAAGTGTTTTGTTTATGCGAAGACTACGCCTTCTGTCTATCGACGGTGCTGACTTGGTAAGCATGCTACCTTTATCCTCCGTAATGAATCGAGCAGAATTCGTCTAGGTGGCAAGGAGATAACAGCGTGCCACCACACTAACTACGCTCTCAGCGAACAAGGCGGAAATACGGCTTCTGCGTGACTTCTTCTCCTCAACGGATGCTATCTGGACATACCTTCGTAGCGACGTCTCGGTGGTTCGTAAGCTACCTCACTTACGCTTACGCTTATTATGACGGCGCATACAGTCCCGTGTTGGGAGGAAAGCTTCCTGCCTCATTCATTTATGGATGGCTTTTTTTATGCGGTGTCCCCTCAATTGTGCTCTAGGACGACGTTGCGACTCCCTTCTTCCTCGTATGGTACATTCTCGAGAACCTGCTCGCAACGACACGTAACTACGGCTACCGACGCAGTCGAGCGTTTTGCACGGACGACACGTTTTTTGACACTACCGCCGAAGTCTTCGAGCGAGACTTCGCTAGCCTACCGATTCGAAATAAGGACGTTGCCGCGAAGTAAGTGGCATAGTTGCACCGCACCTGGCATACTCGCCCCTCAGAAGTCTCACTTTTCGCAGGGGGTCAGACGAAATTTGCAGAAGGGGACGGCTGAACCAAAGGTACCCAAATTCCTTCGAGAACCCTGCTTTTTCCAGCTCGGCTTACGATTCTGCCCTTGTTCGGTGCTCGGGAGAGACGCTTAAGGCGCCCGATGCACGTCATGAAGCACAAGCGGAACGAAACAAGCCGCATTGTAGGCGAAGCTAGAGGAACTTTGAGTAAAAAACGATAAATTTTAAAACTCGCCGCGAGGCGCCTTACAAGCGGATATAAACAGAAAAATACCGCCTTTTTTCTCGCTTTTTTCGAAATGTGTAACAAAAAAAAAAACAGCCGAACTGCAAACATGGTAAGGAAAGCTCGATCTTTGCCGCTGTTCATTGCCACATAAACTAAACGTTTTTCGATTTATTTAGGCACGCCGTCGAAAAGTGAAAGCCCTTCTTGGCGCTAAGCGAAGCGTTCAAACTAGAGAACTTCGATGAATTCGAGGTGTTTGCAATTCTTCATCTGCTATTCCTCAAATACGGTACCTTAACCTTAGTCCTGGATTTGGGCGAATTCCCATCTTTTAGAGACCGACGTTTTCTCAAGCAACGAGGCCAAACGGACGTTTGCGAAGCAGAACGGTCAATAAACGGACTTCTTCACCATAGTCGTAAGCGATCCGATCGTGATCGCGTCTCACCTATACTTCAAGTGAAGTCTTATAGCACCAAACACTAGCGGCACATTTTATGTGATGTTACAGCATAAAATTCATGCATGACGTAACCCTAGTCAGCTTTCAAACACAAATGGCGTTTATGCAACGTGTTGCGCTAGTTCTAAGCGAATATCGCCGAAGGAAGGTCGCTTTTTCGGCTGTTGCTGACAACACTGAGTCATCAGTTGGTACCTACAAGTAACAGTTTTACCGCGAAAGAACGATATCAATATGATTGTCGTACATCTTGTCCTGTACAACAATTGTACGTTATACGTACCTATATGACAACGTTTTAAGGAAAGATCGACAATCGGTAGCCGTAGCGTATACTGGTACGGTGCGGGCCGTACTGGTGCACGATATCGAGCCGAGTACAGTGATGCCCTACTGTACCCCGTATCTTACCGACCCCATCCGTACCGAGGCCGTACGAGTCTTAACTATCGAGAATAGGAGCCGTGACTTGATCCGTACCGGACGGATCCCAACGTACCGTACTCCGTACAGTACCAGCACATTATGGGCGTAATACGGTACGACTGTCGATCTTTAATTAAAAGATTACGTGTCATAAGTCAGTGTGTCCCTGGTTCGCCAGTGCGTCCCTGATCATGAGGCAGTGGCTAGCCGACCCGGCCACGCCCACACCACTCGCCTCTGTTGATCCGCTGCCTCCGTCCCCCCATCCAGTCCCCACAGTTTGATAGTTCTCTCTCTTTCCGTGCGGCTGCTAAGCAATAAAAGGAGACTAGAATCCTTTGCACCGCGACTAAACCTCGATACAGAGACCTAGCCTTATCAGATACGTACATTGCGCTAGAGCACTCCGGTGGACGCTTGAGTCTCTGGCCGGAATCGAGGTACGCGAGCAGGTCAGCCGTGGTCTCGATATCGGCAAACGGCGTAGCTCCGCCCGTGAAAATTTCGTAGAGCAGAACTCCAAAAGACCAGCTAAAAGAGCACTGGTACGTACCCGAGCAACGCGCATTTCGGGTTACACATCCGTGTACGTGCTGAAGACGACGTCTCGCAGCGATTCCGGGGCCATCCACTTGTACGGAAGCTTCACGCCGCTGTGTGCGGTGTAGAGCTCCTCGTCCGTGTAGCGGCACAAGCCGAAGTCGGAAATCTTCGCCGTTAAGTCGGACGTGAGAAGAATGTTGCGCGCCGCCAGATCTCGATGGATGTATTTCCTCGAACTCAAGAATACCTGCGAAAAGGACGAATCTGTTTTTGGTTTGGTTGATAAACTTGCCATTCCGTCACTTATTTGCCATGCAATGGCAACGAGTTGCTTCCGACGGGTCGACACCTAAAAATACGCTTAAAGAAAAAAACGGTGTGCATGCATAAACCCTTCTCTCCTCGTTCGATCGTCGCAGGTACCCCAGCAAGTCGCCGTTTTCGCAGTATTCGAGGACTATCAGTGATCCTTGCTCGCCAATAGAAAAACCGAGCAGCGCGATTATGTGATCATGCGAGCCAAGACCTTTCATCAGCTCAATCTCTTGCCACGTAGCGTTGCTAAAGGCAGCAAGGAGTGTGGCGGCGCCTCTTCAAGACATGTACCTGTTAACCTCGTCGATGCACCGGAGAGCTTTTACGGCAACGGAAACGGGGTCAGGCAAAGCTAAGCCGGCGACCATTCTCCGGTAGCGTCCCTCAAAGACGTCGGCGAATGCTCCCGCGCCGATCTTGGAGTCCCAGAGAATGTCAAGTGATGATGGCTTAATCAGCCAAAGATCGGTAGACGAACTCAAAAAGTCGTTGTTGGCGAAAGACGGCTTAGTCGTCGCTTACCGCTCATCTGGACACGCAGTTGATTGTGCTTTCTTTCGCATGCGATAGCGGTACGATACGACACCGACGACAGTCAGCAGAATCAGTGTGGCGATGCATCCGCCGACAGCTATCCAGTTCCGCGCTAAACTTGTGCACGTTGTTGTTTGGCGGAAAGCCAACATGGAGCAAACTCTCATATACGACCGCAAATATGCGTACCGTTAATAAAATGGAAACACGTCAAAAATGCTCAAAACGTAGTTCTGGTGGCATTTTGGAAGCGAATGTTCAAAAGCCGATGACCAGTGTTCTGAAAAGACCTAAGGGGCTGTCCAGAAATTTAAATTATGTTAGCATTACAGTGGGGGGAGGGGGGTCAGCGATTTGTTAACCATTGTTAACAAGGGGGAGGGGTCAAGGGATTGTTAACGTTACCAGCAGGCGGATGAAAACATGCCCGCCGCGGGCGCCGACAAGCGAAATTTTCGCTTGGCATGAGCAATTTTAACCCTAAAATTTAGTTGGTATCGCCTGCGGCGGGCC
>JNEY01000124.1:28634-55161 GCA_020875895.1 Aphelenchus avenae | reverse complement strand
GCGTGCCTGCTGCGTCGCGGCTCTCTGGCGTGCTGCCGACAATGCAGCCGCCGAGAGTGCGCTATTTCACCAACTACCGACGCCGAACTCCCGCTTCATTTCGAATTCGGGAGCCCGCCACACTACGCAGCTTCGCGGCAGCCACGAGGACTCCACTTTCACCACCGTCGGCGGCCTAATTCAGTGTGCACCCGTGTTCCCCTGGAGGAAGGTGACTAGGCTTCTTCCCGCCGACAATGCGGGGTTGCTGAAAGCCCGACTCTTTCCACACTTTTCCCTGGCCTAAATATTCCGCATAATTTACCTACTGGTTAGCATATTATTGCCCTTCTAAACCTTAAGTTTAGTTGGGTCTTTCTCTTCCCTCTCTTCAACATCAACTGCGGTATTAAGCCTCCCAAGTCTGCAATAAACTCCGTTTATTTCTGGCGAAGATGAACGACCCGAGAACAGCCACTCTAGCAGCGTCAGCTACACCAAATCGAGTTCTCCCCTCAAGCGGAGATAGAAGAAGCCGGGGGCGTATTCTAGCTTCTGTGCACGGAAGCGGCATTCCTGCCGATACAGGACTGCGAGACCGCGGCGAGCGTCATGAACTCGCCACCTTCTCGACAATTAGCACGACCGCTTCTCTCTGCCGCACTGTTCGACGCGTGGCGCATCAATGGTTGCACGCATTTATTTGAAGCTTTACTTCCTTTCCCTACCATTTATCGAATACGTTTCTGGTCCGTTCAGGGATTTCGCGATGGAACCGTCACCTTCCGAGCGGGCTAACACGATTCGGCCACCTGCCAGGAAGACATCTATGCGCCAGAAGAATGATAATCGGTGGCTACTAAAGAGCTTCAAGTGCCAAGTGTGTGATAGCAATACGCTGACGAAGAACTTTGGTGCGTACGCGTGTCGAGCATGTGCAGGTAGGTTAGCTCGCTGCATTTTGGCATACACAGATGCATGCAAAAAAAAAACTATTGAAGTGATGCGCCTTAAAACGTTTTTAAGCCGTAATGCTACGAATGATTTAAAATTAAGTAAGGCAAGAGAAAAGTTTCTGGAACCTAAATATGCAGATCTGAACTAGTAAGTAGGCAAGGAAAGCGCTTGCGCATCAGAACCGCAATGCAAATAACATGCGAAACGGTGGCAGCGCCGCGATTTTCAGCGTTCTTCCGTCGGGCGATCGCTTGCGGCAGGAAGTACAAATGCAAAGCACTCGCATGTTGTTCGAACTTTGCGTCCCCCGAATGTACGTCTATTCAGAGCGCGTCATTTAGCATAAAAGGCAAGTACGTTTCAGTTAAAGACCCACCATTCTGCAAAAGCTGCCGCCTGCGGAAGTGCTTCCTTGTCGGAATGAGGCCTCAAGGTAATCTTCCCACTTAATACAGAAGCTTGAGAAACTCACTCTTAAGAAATCAGGCCTTCTTCGCGTAGAAAGCTACTGGCACCCGGCGCTGACGACGATTCGCTGCTTGGAAGGACAACACTGTTTCGAAGTGTTTTGTTTATGCGAAGACTACGCCTTCTGTCTATCGACGGTGCTGACTTGGTAAGCATGCTACCTTTATCCTCCGTAATGAATCGAGCAGAATTCGTCTAGGTGGCAAGGAGATAACAGCGTGCCACCACACTAACTACGCTCTCAGCGAACAAGGCGGAAATACGGCTTCTGCGTGACTTCTTCTCCTCAACGGATGCTATCTGGACATACCTTCGTAGCGACGTCTCGGTGGTTCGTAAGCTACCTCACTTACGCTTACGCTTATTATGACGGCGCATACAGTCCCGTGTTGGGAGGAAAGCTTCCTGCCTCATTCATTTATGGATGGCTTTTTTTATGCGGTGTCCCCTCAATTGTGCTCTAGGACGACGTTGCGACTCCCTTCTTCCTCGTATGGTACATTCTCGAGAACCTGCTCGCAACGACACGTAACTACGGCTACCGACGCAGTCGAGCGTTTTGCACGGACGACACGTTTTTTGACACTACCGCCGAAGTCTTCGAGCGAGACTTCGCTAGCCTACCGATTCGAAATAAGGACGTTGCCGCGAAGTAAGTGGCATAGTTGCACCGCACCTGGCATACTCGCCCCTCAGAAGTCTCACTTTTCGCAGGGGGTCAGACGAAATTTGCAGAAGGGGACGGCTGAACCAAAGGTACCCAAATTCCTTCGAGAACCCTGCTTTTTCCAGCTCGGCTTACGATTCTGCCCTTGTTCGGTGCTCGGGAGAGACGCTTAAGGCGCCCGATGCACGTCATGAAGCACAAGCGGAACGAAACAAGCCGCATTGTAGGCGAAGCTAGAGGAACTTTGAGTAAAAAACGATAAATTTTAAAACTCGCCGCGAGGCGCCTTACAAGCGGATATAAACAGAAAAATACCGCCTTTTTTCTCGCTTTTTTCGAAATGTGTAACAAAAAAAAAAACAGCCGAACTGCAAACATGGTAAGGAAAGCTCGATCTTTGCCGCTGTTCATTGCCACATAAACTAAACGTTTTTCGATTTATTTAGGCACGCCGTCGAAAAGTGAAAGCCCTTCTTGGCGCTAAGCGAAGCGTTCAAACTAGAGAACTTCGATGAATTCGAGGTGTTTGCAATTCTTCATCTGCTATTCCTCAAATACGGTACCTTAACCTTAGTCCTGGATTTGGGCGAATTCCCATCTTTTAGAGACCGACGTTTTCTCAAGCAACGAGGCCAAACGGACGTTTGCGAAGCAGAACGGTCAATAAACGGACTTCTTCACCATAGTCGTAAGCGATCCGATCGTGATCGCGTCTCACCTATACTTCAAGTGAAGTCTTATAGCACCAAACACTAGCGGCACATTTTATGTGATGTTACAGCATAAAATTCATGCATGACGTAACCCTAGTCAGCTTTCAAACACAAATGGCGTTTATGCAACGTGTTGCGCTAGTTCTAAGCGAATATCGCCGAAGGAAGGTCGCTTTTTCGGCTGTTGCTGACAACACTGAGTCATCAGTTGGTACCTACAAGTAACAGTTTTACCGCGAAAGAACGATATCAATATGATTGTCGTACATCTTGTCCTGTACAACAATTGTACGTTATACGTACCTATATGACAACGTTTTAAGGAAAGATCGACAATCGGTAGCCGTAGCGTATACTGGTACGGTGCGGGCCGTACTGGTGCACGATATCGAGCCGAGTACAGTGATGCCCTACTGTACCCCGTATCTTACCGACCCCATCCGTACCGAGGCCGTACGAGTCTTAACTATCGAGAATAGGAGCCGTGACTTGATCCGTACCGGACGGATCCCAACGTACCGTACTCCGTACAGTACCAGCACATTATGGGCGTAATACGGTACGACTGTCGATCTTTAATTAAAAGATTACGTGTCATAAGTCAGTGTGTCCCTGGTTCGCCAGTGCGTCCCTGATCATGAGGCAGTGGCTAGCCGACCCGGCCACGCCCACACCACTCGCCTCTGTTGATCCGCTGCCTCCGTCCCCCCATCCAGTCCCCACAGTTTGATAGTTCTCTCTCTTTCCGTGCGGCTGCTAAGCAATAAAAGGAGACTAGAATCCTTTGCACCGCGACTAAACCTCGATACAGAGACCTAGCCTTATCAGATACGTACATTGCGCTAGAGCACTCCGGTGGACGCTTGAGTCTCTGGCCGGAATCGAGGTACGCGAGCAGGTCAGCCGTGGTCTCGATATCGGCAAACGGCGTAGCTCCGCCCGTGAAAATTTCGTAGAGCAGAACTCCAAAAGACCAGCTAAAAGAGCACTGGTACGTACCCGAGCAACGCGCATTTCGGGTTACACATCCGTGTACGTGCTGAAGACGACGTCTCGCAGCGATTCCGGGGCCATCCACTTGTACGGAAGCTTCACGCCGCTGTGTGCGGTGTAGAGCTCCTCGTCCGTGTAGCGGCACAAGCCGAAGTCGGAAATCTTCGCCGTTAAGTCGGACGTGAGAAGAATGTTGCGCGCCGCCAGATCTCGATGGATGTATTTCCTCGAACTCAAGAATACCTGCGAAAAGGACGAATCTGTTTTTGGTTTGGTTGATAAACTTGCCATTCCGTCACTTATTTGCCATGCAATGGCAACGAGTTGCTTCCGACGGGTCGACACCTAAAAATACGCTTAAAGAAAAAAACGGTGTGCATGCATAAACCCTTCTCTCCTCGTTCGATCGTCGCAGGTACCCCAGCAAGTCGCCGTTTTCGCAGTATTCGAGGACTATCAGTGATCCTTGCTCGCCAATAGAAAAACCGAGCAGCGCGATTATGTGATCATGCGAGCCAAGACCTTTCATCAGCTCAATCTCTTGCCACGTAGCGTTGCTAAAGGCAGCAAGGAGTGTGGCGGCGCCTCTTCAAGACATGTACCTGTTAACCTCGTCGATGCACCGGAGAGCTTTTACGGCAACGGAAACGGGGTCAGGCAAAGCTAAGCCGGCGACCATTCTCCGGTAGCGTCCCTCAAAGACGTCGGCGAATGCTCCCGCGCCGATCTTGGAGTCCCAGAGAATGTCAAGTGATGATGGCTTAATCAGCCAAAGATCGGTAGACGAACTCAAAAAGTCGTTGTTGGCGAAAGACGGCTTAGTCGTCGCTTACCGCTCATCTGGACACGCAGTTGATTGTGCTTTCTTTCGCATGCGATAGCGGTACGATACGACACCGACGACAGTCAGCAGAATCAGTGTGGCGATGCATCCGCCGACAGCTATCCAGTTCCGCGCTAAACTTGTGCACGTTGTTGTTTGGCGGAAAGCCAACATGGAGCAAACTCTCATATACGACCGCAAATATGCGTACCGTTAATAAAATGGAAACACGTCAAAAATGCTCAAAACGTAGTTCTGGTGGCATTTTGGAAGCGAATGTTCAAAAGCCGATGACCAGTGTTCTGAAAAGACCTAAGGGGCTGTCCAGAAATTTAAATTATGTTAGCATTACATGGGGGGGAGGGGGGTCAGCGATTTGTTAACCATTGTTAACAAGGGGGAGGGGGGTCAAGGGGTTGTTAACGTTAACAGCAGTCGTGGAAAAAATGCCCGCCGCAGGCGCCGACAAGCGCAATTTTCGCTGTGCATGAGCAATTTTAACCCTAAAATTTCGTTGGTATCGCCTGCGGCGAGCCATTTTATGACCTTTCCCTGCTTCCAATTTCTGTTCACCCATGCTGGCAAACGCAATCCCTTGAAATTCCGGAATTCACACTAGGTAAAATGACCTAAAAGTTTTTTGTTATGCTAACAGGGCACTTTCGCCAAAAAAGGGCACTTTCGACCAAAATACGAAAAATTTCTCCAAGACTGACGGGTGTGCAGTCGTATCTAACACCATTTATAACGCTTAATGTTTATGGCGTTACTGTTAGCCGTCCTAGTGTTCCATTTTACCTGCTTAAAGGCAGAAAATATAAAAAATTTTACTACCGTATTACGGCGCCGTACTCCGTACCGTACTGAGCCGTACTGGTACGGTACGCAGTGCGGTACGGGGGGGGTCAGTACGGTACGGGGGGTCAGTACGGTACGGAGTACGGTACGGGGGGTCAGTACGGTACGGAGTACGGTACGGGGGGTAAATACGGTACTGAGTACGGTGGGGGGGGGGGGGTCTCCGTCCAAGGCTAATATAACCATTAACCTGACTGGTTAGCCAGGGTAGTGAGTTACTGGTTTTTAGCTGAAAGACGTGAAACGTTACTTCCGTTCGATCTCGGCCTTTTTGCGTGGGGTAAGTTGTCGATTGAACTTTCTCTCGAAAACAGTCATCAGGGATGGCGCTTTTCAACTGGCTGACGTCCTTGATCGTCACGACCTGAGCCTCGTGAAAGGCACTAGCCCCGCCATATGGACTTGCCCATAGACATCCATTAATGTCTGGGTCGCTCTGAATGAACGCAACTTGGTTGCGTACTCTCGGTAAGGAAATCACCGTAGTGAAGGCAATTATGCCCGAAATGTTCTGTACCGATATGGCGTCGCCTGCGTCGGGTAGATAGTCCGATGGCGCGTAGTCATCGGTTGAGTTGCATCGCGTGTTCAACAGCAGGTAGACTCGTCGCAGGTTCATCGGCGTTGCGGACGTAATTGAGCCGATGCGACTTAGTACGCGAGGTGTAAAATTCGCCGTGTCATTGCCGCCTCTGAAGAAATGCTCCAAGCACGACAATTCCCCGGGTGGTTTTTATTACCTTCATAGATTCTCTCCGAAATGAAACACGAAAAAGTCATAAATGGGTCAAATATACCCTACGTGCTATGGATTAAAACCAACGGTTCATGGGTTTCCACGATGGGCTCGCCTGCGGAAGAGCAATAATTGACCAAAAATCCGTCTCATTTGACCGGTTGTTTCAGCAGCATGTACGAAACATAGGCCAGAAATGGGCCTGTACCGGTCCCGGTGTACCGGGCGTTTTGGGCCCGGTATCGGTCCGGTCCTCAGAAAAAAGCGCTCAGGCCTGCTTCTCTGACAAGTGGTTGAGCGTTTGCTCGTTTTTCGTTCTTTCTGCATTACCTTTGGATGATAACATCCTTCCGACGAAACATAAACTCTTGGCGCATGCACTCCGCGGAGTTGCACGATACCTGCCGTCTGACGTCTTTGTGCGGGAGCATAACGTCTACGATTCTGTGATGCTGCAATGTTTTCGCATAGAGGAGAAAACGTACTGTGAAAGGTTGCAGATTGCATAACGCTCAAAGAATCCCAGTAAGCCATCGGAAACATCCACGCCTGTGCGATGTGCATCAAAGAAGATAATTACCAGCGGTTGCCAGTCTCGATCCGCTCTCGGCGTGGATTTTCTTGGGAGATCAGCTGTCGATGATATTGGGAGGAGATGCGTAGAAGGCCTTCGAAGGTCAGATGTAGAAGTGGTTTCTTCGCGTGCACGGCTCACGCTGAGCAGTTTAAGCAAGGCACTCGTTAAGATGAGCATTGTTTTGGAAATGACGAAAGCTCACATCGCTCGCGTCGGACTTTTACGAGCCGACGTCCTGAGTGTTTTTGCACAAATGTTGCTCTCAGTGTTTACTTAGTTTGTAGACTGAACGGAACCGTTCGCTGATAAGCGGCGATTGGCGTCATCGGAATGACATTATGTTGATTCCGGATTGGTGCGGTTGGCATGGGAAACAACAAAGTGACTTTAGTAAAACCGATTAAGTAAATCATAAATAGGCATAGCCGCTGTGAATCCGCTGTAGAACGGTCGAAAAGAATTCACGGATTTTTACGAAGGCCGGTCTCTTCGTCGGCTTGCTGTGCCAGCACTCCATCATGAGGTCATATCCGAAATGAATTATTATCATCCATTTAGCGAATGCGCCTTACATATCCGCGGAGCACAAGTCCGGCTGGTCAAGTCTCTCACCGGAGTCCAGGCGTTCCTGGAGTTGACCCTGCGGGAAGCTGGCATACGGCACAGACCCACCAGAAAACACTTCGTACGCAAGTATACCAAAGGACCATCTGTAAGTGACAAAGAAACGGTCGCTCTGGCAGGATACAGCATACACGTCCGAGTGGCTGCTGAACTCCGCCTTCCTCAGTGCTTCAGGCGCCATCCATCGGACGGGTAGCCCCACTTCTTGGTACGCTTGGTAGAGGTCCGAGTCCGTATAGCGACTCAGCCCAAAGTCAGCAATCTTGGCGGTCAGGTTCGCCGTGAGAAGGACGTTTCTCGCTGCCAAGTCTCGGTGAATGTAGCGTTTACTCGACAGGAAAGCCTTAACGCGTTCTGTACACGAGAGTTCCCCTCGCCTTACCATTCCGTCAGCGATTTGATAGCAGAATTTGATTAACTGTTCAATTGACAATGCAGTCTTCTCGCAGCATCCGTCGCTGATTACTTCCTTCAGCTAAACATGGCCCGTTCTTGCCTGCGCCCTCAGTTAATATTGAGATGTGCAGAATTTATATTCATGGGGATTGCAAGTTCATAATTCAACGAAATGATAGGAATTCACGTCTTTGGCACGAACCAAAATGATCTTTTCGCGAATCCAAGCATCAGCTAAAATGGCTCCGGGCACGTCGTAGCGAAAGCACACTTTCACAACGTCTGTAAATTTTGCTTAAAATTAAGCTTGTAAGGACCTTGGCAAATCGCCATTTTTCATGGACAACCCCTGACATGTAGCGACACCTGCTCCTACCGAAGTAATGCCTTTCTTTGCGAACACGCCAAGCCTACGCAAGTACGTCAGCAGGTCGCCATTTGTGCAGTGCTCTAGGACAATAACCGGCCCTGACTGGAGAGCCGCCCGTGAGACAAACTTCACTATATGGTCGTGGTTTCCCAGGCACTCCATGAGCTCTGCTTCGCGCAGGATATGGTCGCTAAACGGAAACTCTGAGCGACGCATGGCCAGTGAACAGAACTTGCGAATTTGTGTTCGCTTCCGTACGATCTTCACGGCGACTTCTTCGGGCGCATCGTCCGGAGTCACGGAGAACTGACCTTTGTAGACGTTAGCCACTGATCCTGTCCCAATTAACTGGTCGTATGCGATCACCAGAATATCGCTACTGCAAGCAGATGTCGTTAGAAACATTGACCCGGACAATGTGGCGGTCATTAGGCACGTAACCGCTTCCTCCAATACTGAAAATGCCCTTAACAGTTGAAGTTTTCCTAGAACTAGATAGGCCCTCAGGAGCCATCCTAGAACAAGCGCCTGAGCCACCCTCGAGGCCGTTTTATCCCTGATTGCGACGGCTACTCGAAGTTACCTCTCCCTGCCTTCACCGCCATGGCTCCCGGAGAATGGCTTCGGTCGGTATCCGCAGCAGTACATCACCGCGAACGTTAGCAGAAGGACGGCCACAACCGACGAGACGCTAATAGCGACGACGACAAGAGGCGGAACTAAAGACGGCTTGCTGCGTAAGGAGAGTCCCTGCCTTACCACCTTCCCGAGGAGTCACTGCAGTTGTTGGAAATCGTGCGGTGAGCGCACACTGCGCGGCCAGCGTCTCGGGAAAATCGTCGGAACTGTTAAACGTGTGGATCGTGAGGAAGTCAATTTTCTTGAGGTCGGAATCAAGGCATTCGTCTAAATTTCGAGCATCCTTCTAAAAGCCAGTCGTTGAAGTGGCGTGGCAGGGCGTGAAGCACCGTAAGCCAAATAAGTTGAATCGTGATGCCCGTTTTGAGAAAATCGAGGAAGTTCTTAGGCAGAGTGTGCCGGCAAAAATCCGGGTACATGCGATTAAGAGGCACGCTGCAGTTGACGTTTGTGAAGGCGTAGAAGACCCGTTTACTGCTCGGCGTACCATCCTCGACGAGCTTGGCATAAGCGATAATTCGAGACGCTGCGCGGATGGACTCTCCCCTGGTGACCATTCGCATTTAGTAAAAGAATGCTGCGATCGCTAACGTACCAGTTTACAATGAGCTCATCGACGCTGAATAGGGTGAAGTTGGTCATACAATGTTGATCAACACAGTCAAAGGTAGCGACGGTGTTGCGACGAGGTAACATCACGTTCAGAGCACTGAAGTGGTGCCCCATGTTGAGGCATCGTCTTTTGGGTCAAGGCATGCAATTTCAAATTCTATTTTGGGCCGCGTATTTCCGAAAAGTTAACTGTTCCGCCGGCTTATTAATACCTACCTGCCTTTGTATCCGCTTAAACTCAGGCTTAGACTGTTCCTTTGGCTTAGGCATCCCGAAGGCTTAAAACCCCTTCCATGCCCCGAAGGGCCGTGACCCGAAATGCTGACTGAAGCTACTAGGGCCAAAAGTATTAAGAGCCCATTTTGAGCGGGAGCTGGGAATACTCAAAAACGAACCTTGACAGACCACACTCCGCGTAGCGCTCGAAGAATTTGGTGATTCCTGCCGCAATGCCAGGATCCCATAATCCTTCTTCGGTGAAGAAGAATGCGACCAAAGGATGATACGTGCTGGTTTTGGGCTCGAGCGGCGGTGTAGGCGAAGGTAACGCTTGACCGCCACCTGTATAAGGAGCGCAGGTGGTGTAATTGTGAGTGGTCGGTTGGCTTGATGCAGTGGTCTCTGAGGCGATGGAAGACACTTTGGCGTGCGACAGCGCAAAACAGGAGGTCTGTAGAACCAGCGAAACCATGATGAGCATCGCGTCCGCTGTTGTTGCTGAACATTCTTATTAGCATTCGGCGCCCGTGCCAAGGTACGGGCCAAACGCGTACCCGTACCCGCATTATACGGCACGGCAACACGGCACGGGAGGTCCACCACGGGTACGGGTACGGCACGGGTGCCAAAAACAAGCCGTGTTTTGTCAAGCCGTGCCAACCCAAGCCGTGTTTTATGCCGTGTTAGTGTACACGGCTCGGCATTACTGGGTCCACCACGGCACGGCTACTTGACACGGGAAGGGAAGCCACGGGTACGACATGGGCGGGTCTACCACGTGTACGGGCACGGCACGGCGTACCAGCGCCGATTTCTAATTCTTATTCGCGAAAGCATACTTCTACGCAATACGGTGTACATTGTTATCGCTGCTCGACGTGACGCATGCCTTATCAGCATCGAGGAGGAGGCATTGTGACCAAAGTTACCTGCATGACAATGATATCGCAACAAAGAACCAAGTGTCGCTAAAAGGAGTAAAAATTTTAGGAATGGGGTGCAAATTACATGACGTGTAACCAAGGAAAATATCACGAATCGCGTGACAACGGGGCAGTTCGCTAGCGCAAAGCCGGCATACAAAGTGTGAGTGCGCCGAACGTGATGTCTGATCAGGCGTACGATACATGGTGGTATGCAATTATTGCTTCGAAACGACTGCATGAATCTTTGCGATAATGTTTACGACGTCGATTGTTGCGTACCAAATTCTCAAGTCTTTCTTTTGTCTTATCACCTACTAGCGCACGTTATGATCAACATCGTTCCGTACGTAATTGTGCTTGCTACGAGAACAATGCCTCCCTTGCAAAAGCAATAAATCTGCGAACAATTCATCAGCTCTGCGACATAAACTGGAGGGAAGTTGAGACATTGCAGTATGCCAGGGAGTAGCACCGAATGGCGCATGTCGTTAGGTCATTTTATTTAATGTATACCTCGAAAACACGTTTTTAATCTTTTTTCCTGAATCGGATGAAGAATCCAGAAACAGAAAATTTTCGAATCCGACATTTGGTGTCTCCTATGGGGCCATGCGCAAATAGTCTCTTGCCAACCAGACGGAAGGGCTGACCGGCAACCGGAATCGGATAGCATCGGATACCGGCTACTTATCGGCATCTGGATCTGTTAAATGAAGCGAGTATACGGGATTACTACCGACTGTTTTATCTGGCGTTTTTTCAAGGCCATATTTATAAGACTCCTTCCAAGACTCTGGCTTTAAGGTAGAGTGCGACTTTGACCCCCCCCCCCCGTACCGTACTCCGTACCGTACTGACCCCCTCCGTACCGTACTGACCCTCCGTACCGTACTCCGTATCGTACCAGTACGGCGCAGTACGGTACGGTACGGTACGGAGTATGGCACCGTAGTACGGTAATATAAATATTTTAGCCTTTTCGCAAGTAAAACGAAACGTTAGGGCATAAAACAAAGAACGCCTCCAACATTAGCCGTTAAAAAGGAGTTAGATACGACTGCGTACTCGTCATTCTTCACAAAATTTTTGTATTTTGGTAAAAAATGCCCAAAGTTTGCTCGATTTCGGCTAAAAATGGGCATATTTTTGGCCCGCAGTACGGTGCGGAATACGGCACCGTACTGGGGCATTGCCGTACCGTACTACGTACCGCACCAGTACGGTACGGTACGGAATGCCGTATTGACCCATAGCCGTACCGTACTCCGTACCGTAGAATACGGTACGCAGTACGGTACGGTACGGAATACGGTACGGCAGTAGCACTCTACTTTAAGGATTCCTGTACCAGCCAATGCAAAATGGCGGATGAGCCATTTGACGGATTCGGTATACCCTGGTCCGCTCGTTTAGCAGACTACTTTCGTCCAGGTCAGCTTCCGGATTCGAAGATTCTTTTGAGACCGACAAAAATGAGCCCAACCAGGCTCCGCAGACTCCTGGTCACTTGCACGTCGACAACCTGGCCATGTTCCAGGGGAAACCATCGACTGTGAATCCTTTTGAGAGATGCATTCTTCAAGGTTTAGATCCTGCTGGTATCGACCAATACGAGAATTATTACCGAGCGCCGCTCTTCATCGACCTGAGCGGCAAAAAACCGCGACGATGACCCGAAGGACGGCGATTTGTACGTCCAAGAATATTTAAGCATTATAGCCACTGTACTAATTTTGCATATAGTATTTTTGGCCTGTGCTGTCGGCCATTGGACGTCGTCCTTTACGTCTTGTCGTAAACGAATGCCGTAGCAATGCTGGACCTCCAGGAAACAAAACATACTCTCACACTGACTACCAAGCGAGTTTATCGATATGTTCTTGCTTCGGTCCGTTCAGACGCTCTGGCAGACGTCCATGGCTGTTAACTACTTTCGACTTTGAAAGGCTCACAGCTTGACATGCTGCATGCATTTTTGCTCATGGTACCCAGTACATTATTCGCGTCGTGACCAAATTTTGAAAGTCCTAGATTCCATTTGAAATTCCAGGATGCCCAGTGGCGTAAATTGGGGGCCCACCTCGCCGGGCCGAAGGCCCGGCGAGGTAAGGGGGGACCAAGGCAAAATAAATTTCAACGCAACTTTACCAAGGAGGCATAAAAACCTCGTTGGCGGCGCCTGCGGCGGGCTACATTGGGTATAAACACGCTAAAAACAGTATTAAAAACCGCTGTGGGGCAAAAAAGGGAGACTTCGAAAAACTACCAAAGGGGGGACCAAGGCATATTTTCGGCGCCGGCCTTCGGCCGGCGCCGAAAAGATAGGTAAGGCTATGGCTACTATGGCGCACCCCCTGAGCGGGTCCAATTTACGCCACTGAGCATGCCTCTGCATGCGTACCGCTTAGTTATTCTTTCGCGTATGCGACACTGTGGGAAAACGACCCGACGTCATGGCGGTCCGAACCGGCATGGCAAGCAATACGGCTTGGTACGCATGCGTGCGTGCAGCAGTGGATTCTTCCGCATGCAGTACGCTTATTACGCATGCATGCTTCCAGCTTGGAATGTGAACGAAGCTTCTCGAAGCGGGGACCAAGTCTAGGAAACATCTATCGAATTAAGTTATCCAGAAGACCTCTCAAATAGATGCCGATGTGCTACAACATATCGGGAACACGAGACTTTTGACATTTTAATTTTTATTGATTTGACTTCACATCTCACACTTAGCAAATAATAAACGCTTAACTTCCCTCCGACTCACCTCGGAGATGAAAGATCATTTGCAGATTTATTGCTTTCAACGAGGCATTGTTCACGTAGCAATTACTTCCGCCAAAGACGACCATGATCTCAAGCGCTAGATGTTGATAAGAAACATGCACGCAATGAGCATCATGTGCGCAACAATCGCACGTCGTAAAACACCAGTGCAAAGATTTGCGCGATTGTTTCGAAGCCATAAATGCATACCGCTTTGTAGCAAGGATTTGCTCTGTGGAGACTAAGACGACGCAATTCTGCACAAGAGTTGCTACCTAGACGTACCGTGTTCCTGGGGGGAGGGGTCGGAATTTTTCCTAGTTCTGCTCGGCTGTAGAGGCGGGTAGCAGAACATTTCGGGGGTGCTGCACGGGAAAGGTCGGCCTGTTAGGATACATGAAGGCTGCCGAAGTATAGGTCATCCAGGTCTTTCTACGGCAATCGGCGTTCTGAAACGGCTACCAATGCCGAACGGTTTACCTCGTTTGCGCGTTGTGTGACTTCCAGATCGTTTCAAAGTAACATTTATGCATGCAAATTTTCATGAATGTATGCGATACTTCCTTTCTGTTTCAGTATTGGCGTACAGGTTACCTTTATCCCAATGCCTGGCGTTGATAGCGTGCCGCATCGGGGAGTGATAACAACGTAAACTGTAAGGTATACAAATAAAATTTAGCGACTCGCTGACATGATTTTCATCCTTGTATCGATGGCTCTACAGGCCATGTACTTTGTGGTAGCTCGCACACAGGACTCCACAACATCAAAGACCACTGCATCGAGCCCATCAGCCGCTCACGAGCTCACTACGACCGGGGGGATTCGTGCGCGGCTGCAGACCGTTGCCTTCCTCTGTACCACCGTCGCTAGAGCCCGCGTCAAGCACGTATCATCCCCTGGTCGCCTTCTATTTTACCGAAGAATGACTACGTGATTCTGGCATTGCGGAGGGATTCACCAAGTTCTTCGAGCGTTACGCGGAGTGTGGCCCGTCAAGATTCGTTTTTTTTAGTTTCCTCAGCTAGCGGGTACAGTTAGCGGTCGTTCTCGTTCCATGATCCGTGCCGTCCTGAGAACGGAACGGCCCGGCACGGCACGGTATCGACATAGAACGGCGCCGTTTTCCGTGCTGTATTGGTAGCCCCAAATATTGGGTTTCATGCGAAAATCGATCAAAATTGGACAGCTTTGACGAAAATTTCACAAAAAATTCGCCAAGGATGGCGCTTTATAGTTTGCAAAAGATCGACTTTAATGAAGTGTCCGTTCAAAACGACGCTTCAACATGTCAATTTTGCGAGTTTGTCCACAGTTTCGGATTTTTTAGATTCTGATAATGACCAGTTCCACGGCGCCGTTACGTGGCATGGCCGTTCCGTGCTGGCTCCGCGCCGGCACTGGACGGAGCCCGGCACGGGAGGTTCAGGACGGAACGGAGGACGGCACGGCGGGGTGTGTCCAGGACGGAACGGGGAACGGGGTCTACCCGCTAACTCTACTAGCGGCTTAATACGAAATCACTTCAGTGCTCTGAACGTAATGTTACCTCGCCGTGACTCAGTGGCAACGTTCGACTGTGCTGATCGGCATTGTGTGACCAACTTCACTCTCTTCAGCGTCGATGAGCTATTTGTAAAATGGCACGTTTCAAAGCGCTACATGCTTTCATTCACGTCTTAGGGGCGAATTGGTCCATCTAGCGTCGCGTACAATCGCTTACGCTAAGCTGGTCGAGAACGATACGCCCACGAGCGAAAGGGTCTTCTACGCCTTCACGAACATCAACTGCTCTTACCCTAACAGTTACATTTACCCGGATTTATGTCGGAGAACGCTACCCGAGAACATATTCGATTTTCTCGGAACGGACATCACAGTTCATCTCACTTGGCTTACGGTGGTTAACGGTCTGTCGTGCCGAGCTCACGCTCGCATTTCAGGCTCGAAAACTAGAGGGATGTCTCGATATCTCGACTCAATTTTTCAACAAAATTAACTTCCTCAAGATTCATGAGATCAACAGTTCTGACGACTTTCCCAAGGTTCTGGACGGGCAGTGCGTACTCAACGCTCAGACTTCGACAACCGCAGCGATCCTTCGGAACGGCGGTGCGTGAAAACAGCCAAGAATTGTCTAAAATTCATCACTCTCTTTAGTTCCACCTCTAGTCGTCGTCGGTGTTAGCGTCGCATCGGTTGTAGCTCTTCTATTTCTAGCCTTCGCTGTGATGTACTGCTGCGGATTTCGACCTAAACCGTTCTCGGTGGCAAAGAACGCAGAAAACGCTGACGGGTAAGCTGAAGAAAGGCTTGTTATGGTTTTCCCCCACATGGTGCGGCCCCACACACTCATTCCCACACGGTAACCCCACACATGACTAAAACACTCCTCATTTAGCGATGGGCTTGTTATCGCATACGACCAGCTAATTGGGACAGGCGCAGTAGCTAACGTCTACAAAGGCCGGTTTTCCGCCACGCCGGACGTTGCACCCAAAGAAGTCGCCGTGAAGATCGTACGGAAGCGAACACAGATCCACAGGTGACTCAAGCTATCTAGGCCTTGAGCAGACTGTACTTTCTAGCGACAATATCCTGCGTGAAGGTCTGGGAAAGCACCCTTACGTCGTGAAGTTAATCGCCCGCGTGAGCCTCCGTTCAGGACCGGTTATTGTGCTGGAGCACTGCTCGAATGGTGACCTCCTGACGTACTCGCGCAGACTAGGGGTGTTCGCAAAGAAAGGCATTACCTCGGTATGAACAACTGAAAGGATCATGAAAACTTTCTTAAATTCAGAAGGCGCTCTTTTTTTCCGAATTCTGAACCCCAAAGCTGCCAAAATTCTGAACATGTCTGAATCTGAATGACTTTTTCAAAAGTTTCTCGCACCAAAGGGCCCGTGTCCAGGCCGGGGCCGCGACCTTCGGCCCCACGAGGGCCGGGCACAGGGTCGCCCCAGAGGGGGGGATGCACCACTTTTCTGTACTGGAGTTGAGATCCTCGATATTTTGAATTCTGCACCTCGTGGGGTTGACTCGCGTCGAGCCCTGCTAAACTTCTACACTGGAAAGTCGGACAATGTTTAGCTGAAGGAAGTAATCAGCGATGGATGTTGCGACCAGAGTCCACTATCAATTGAACAATTAATCAAATTCTGCTATCAAGTTGCTGACGGAATGGTAAGACTAGCGGTAGGCACACGTACAGAGCACGTTAAGGCCTTCTTGTCGAGCAAACACTACGTTCACCGAGACTTGGCGGCCAGAAACGTCCTGCCTACGACAAAACTGATTGCCAAGATTGCCGACTTTGGGCTTAGTCGCTACACGGACTTGGATCTCTACCTAGCGTATCAGGAAGTGGGCCTGCCCGTGCGATGGATGGCGCCCGAATCGCTGAGAAAGGCAGAGTTCAGCAGCCGTTCAGACGTGTATGTTGTGCCTTGTTAGAAGAGAGTTAAAAGGCCTAAAAGGCCCGAAAAGTTTAGTAAAGCCCTTAAAACTTTATCGGACACAGCGAAGAGTTGTTATGGTCAGTCGAATATACGCTTGCACGATATAGGAAGCCCGCTATGGCATGCGTTCCATAGCGGAACAGAACGAGGAATTGTACGATATTGGGCCATAGACGGTTTTTTAGCATGGTGAATTCGAAGCGTGTGTCTGTTCGACCGTTTTTGTGTTGGGCGTATATTTAGGGGATCGGGGTGGGGGGGGGGCTGTCTCCCGCTTACATGCTATAGCGAGCCCGATATGGCATGAGTCCCTTAGCTGGCAAGAACGTGAATTGTACCGAATGGCCCTAAGGGGTTTCTCTTTTCCTCTGTGGAGTTTGCGAAACTACCGTTCGAGCACTGTGGTCGTCGAGCGTTGGGGAGTGTCAAGGGGTCTCCTGCTTACATGCTGCAGCAACCTATGCGCGCGCACAGCGGCAGTGGCGTAGCTAGGATCCGGTCAGGGAGGGGGCGCCATGGTAAGGGGGACCCTTTACCTATGTTACCTCGCCGGTCTGAAGGCCCGGCGAGGCCCCTCCCCCCTAAATACGCCACTGCATAGCGGAAATTTTCTTCTGGATGCAGTCAAACAGAGAAAAGCAAAAAATAAGTCATACGGTTGTTGCATCCAGAACTATTCGATGAGGTAAAGAGCCTGCAATATCGCTATTCCATCGCACGGGATGTGAAATATTTATCGCAGGGTTGGTGTCTGTCCGTCAAATAGTTGTGTGAATGATCCCTGTCTGAGGGCACTGAAGCCCTCTAAAAAACTAGGTATGGAACAGGGCTGGGGATTTGGATTCGGATTTGGAAAATCGGTTATTTTGCTTCGGATTTGGTTTTCGAAAATCAGACCGATTTTCCGAATCTTTTAACCAACTACCTAGTTCGGAAGCTTGAACCTTTTATTGACCAAAGATGATCGCAAAAAGTAATGTCGTTAGTGCAAATTACAGCGATTTAGTTGATGTTCTTAATGAAGAGCATGTCCTCGTAATGGGTCCACAGAGTGCCGGTACTGGTATCTGGCCTTCGCTGGACATCCTCGTAGTCCAGCGCCATCCCCGACACCAGCAAAGCGACATCCCCGTATACTCCATGGTTTTGGTCGTAATTAAAGCAAGCTTCCAAAAATCGGATTTGGATTTGGAAAATCGGAAAATCGGTCGTTTTGCTTCGGATTTCGATTCGGATTCGGATTTTTTTGGATAGTCCCCAGCCCTGGTATGGAAGACCTGGTTTCAGCTCAAACAAGAAACGCCACGCTACGCTTGGAACGCTTGATGCACGCAGAAGGGATATGCTCATACAGCTACAAAAGGATACATGCGGTACCGGAATAATGCATGCGGTAACGCTAGGCTGCATGTAATAGCGCTTGCCGTAGCGGCATCGATAAGTTGCATGCGATCACGCTATGAAGCGTGCGGTAACGCTAAGATGCATGCGGCAGCGCATTGACGGATGCATGGTCTCTCTCAGTACAAGTATCACCAAAAGTGGCGCCGGTCGCGCGAAGAGCGGCCCACTCGCTAGTTTATCATTCTTTCAGATGGTCGTTCGCCGTGTTTGCGTACGAAGTGTTCTCTGGAGCAGCTGTGCCGTACGCCAGCGTCCCGCACGGCCAGCTTCAGGAACGACTGGATGCCGGCGAGAGACTTGAGCACCGGACTTATGCTGTGCTGATATGTAAGAGACGTTCGTGAGTATGATGATAACATCTCATTTCTGGTACGACCTAATGATGGAGTGCTGGCACAGCGAACCGAAGAAGAGGCCGACTTTCGCGATAATTCGCGAATTCTTCACGAATGTTCTGAAGCGCATCGACAGCGGATACGCCTATCTGTGACCTATTTAACGTACTGCTTTTCCTACGACTTACAAGCGTCTTACATGCCACTTTGTCCTTTCCTACATCATGTGAACCCCATGTGGTATCACCCTTAATATCGCTTCCGCTGACGCCATTCGCCGCTTATCTCTTACTATAACACGTTTCCCTTCCATACGTAAACAGCGCAAAGCAACGGCAACGTTTGTGCACAAACAATTAAGATCTGGCTAATAAAACTTCAACTCAAACAATGCAAGCCATTCGCATTCCAAGATGATGCTCATCTTGGCTGGCGTCGTGCTTGAACTGCTTAATGTGAGCCATGCACATGCCAGAATTGTTTCTGCACCAGACCTATCAAGGTATTCTACACCTGACCTCACACCTGACCTCGCACGTAGATCCACGCTGGCTACCAATAAGGATTGGCAGCCGGTGGTAATCCTCTACTTTGACGCAAATCGCACAGGCGCGGACGTTTCTGATGGCATCCTGGGATTCTTTGAACGTTACGCTTTCTGCAACCTTTCGCAGTACGTTTGAATTCTTCATATGAAAACATTCCAGGCGTAGAATCGTAGACATTATGCTCCCACACAGTGATGCTAGAAAGCAGTTGTCCTGCACCTCGTCGGAATGCTTACGCGAGGAATTCACGTTTCCTCGGAAGGACGTAATCGTCAAAAGGTAGCGTCATTTGTACGAGTTAGGCTACGACGGTGTACGACTAGCTGTGCCTGAATCGATTTTCAGGATTCGGGATGTGCCTATGAATTAAATCGATCGTTGAAGTTCTAATGCCCAAGTCTGAACCGGGAAACTACCTGAAACCTGAGTTCGCGTGCATCCTAGTTGTTGACTTAGAATGCTCTACGGTCATGGCGAGTGGTCGCGGAAATGTGCCCAAATGTTCAAGGGGCAGGAGTAAGGGGTGGCCAGCCAGGTGATCACGTGAGCACAAGTATGCTTCTTTACAGGGTCATATCGCCGATTAGGTAGATTCACGACGCGTAAACTTACTGAGTCCGGTTATCCATTGATCACACTGTTTACGAGGGATAGGGGAAGGTCGAAAAGGAGCCTTTAGAGCCTCACACACTTTCTAACAACAGCTTAATTCAGAGGTGGTAACGACACTGGCAACCTAACGGCTCGCTTGCGTAGCCGCCTCCGCTCAATTACGTCCGCGACGCCTTCAAAACTGCGACGTAGCTATTTGCTGCTAAACATACATTGTAACTCAACCCCCGACTATGCGCCATCAGACTATCTGCCTGATGCATTTGGTGAAATATCAGCAAAGAACATTTCGACCGTAATCGCCTTCACTACGGTGATTTACTAGCTGAGTGTATCCAACTGTTTGATAGTTATTTAGAGCAACGACGATATCAATGGATGCCTTTGGGCTAGCGCGTACCAAGGAGTTCAGGTCGTGCCGATCGCGGACGTCACTCAGTTGAAACGTGCGATCCCGGAGGGTTGTTTTCGAGAACAACTTCCTTCGACAACGTACCCCACGCAGAAAGCGCCCAAATAGAACGGAGGTAATCGTATTCGTGAAGTTTAGCTAAAATCGACGATGCTGCGGCCCAACCATGTGCAACCGGGCCGCTAGCCGGGCCAGACCAAAAGGGGTACCAAAGGGGGGGGGGACCAAAGGCACTTTTCAGACGCTTGCGGGAACGGGCCTTTTACCGCGTTTAAAGGTGTCGTTTGACGGAGCCGCAAGGATGGGCATGTAAAAAACGGAATTTCTTATGGCGCCGTGCTGTGATGACCTCCCACCGTGCCGGCATGGAAACGGCACGGCACGGCGCGTCGTCCCTAACTGACAGTTCACTCTTTTACCCCCTCCGCCTGCGATGCGAACAATTTAGCACTGAAATGGATAGTGCTCAGTGGATCCGTCGCTGTACTGATTGTGCTGACCTTTACCGGTCTCGTCGTGTACCGCTGTCGCATACGAAAGGAAGCACAATCAGCTTCACGTTTAGATAAGCAGTAAGGACCGTTTTAGCCGCGTTCAGCGAACTAGTTTTTTTAGTTCCCCTGCCGATTGCTGGCTGATTGAAGAATCATCACTCGACATTCTCTGGCACTCGAAGATCGGCGCGGGAGCGTTCGCGGATGTCTTTGAGGGACGCTACCGAAGAACGAAAGTAACCGGCTTAACTCGTCCTGAGACCCTTTTTGTTGCGGTAAAAGCTATCCGCGGCATTGATTAGGCTAACAGGTACCTATATGTCACCATCCGCAAAATCATCTTTATGACGAACCACACAGTTCGTATTCCCGACATGCTATAGCCTTTTGGTGAAGGCTTCACGGAGCGTGCGTTACCAAGACGTGCCGCATGTAAAATCATGCATGCGCGCAGTCATGCGTAACAAACGGTACCACATGTATAAAGCATACATGCGTCTTGTCATACGTACCAAGTGTAGCGCATGTAGAAACATGAACGCGTGCAGACATATACGTTTCAAGCGATACCTTATGTAGAAGCATGCGTACAGTCAAGTGTACCGAGCGGTACCGCATGTCGCAGCATGCACGCGTGCAGTAATGCGTACTAAGCGGTTCCGCATGTAGAATCATGCATGCGCGCAGTCATGCGTACCAAGCGGTACCGCATGTAGAAGCATGGGTGTGTGTGTCGTGCGTACTAAGCGGCGCCATGGCCCGAAGTCACTAACCAACCCATACTCGCATCTAGGGTGGTAAAACGAATAGGAAAGCCTTGTAGCGTTCATGAGCTGTCGTTTGTGGTTGAGACAGTTAATGAGGAGGCGAATGCGAGATTTTATTTTGTCCAACTGCATAGTTGATGCCTCGTTACACATTCTGCTGTCTTCAGCAACGCTACATGGCAAGAAATTGAGCTAATAAAAGGCCTTGGCTTGCATGAACACGTAATTGCTCTGCTCGGCTTCTCTCTTGCAGAGCAAGGGCCATTGATAGTTCTCGAATACTGCGAAAACGGCGACTTGCTTCGATTCCTACGGCAATCCAACGAGCAGAAAACGGTTCGTGCCTTCACAGTTTTGTTTTATCGTTAAGCTGAATTTCCAGGGGACGTCGTCGGTTCGCCATCAGCAGCTGCTTACCATTGCATGGCAAATATGCGGCGGAATGGCAAGTTCATTAGCCAAGGACCCCGAAAGCGATGCATCCTTATTCAGGTGTTTTTGAGTTCGAAGAAATATATCCATCGAGATCTGGCTGCGCGGAACATTCTTCTCACGTGCGACATGACGGCTAAGATTTCCGACTTCTGCTTGTGCCGCTACACCGACGAGGAGCTCTACACCGCGCACAGCTGCTTCAGGCTTCCCTACAAGTGGATGGCGCCGGAATCGCTTCGTGAAGTCATCTTCAGCACGTACACTGACGTGTAACTCCAAGGATACGCTACTCCGGCTATACCCACACGTCTTTAAGGTGGTCGTTTGGAGTCCTGCTGTACGAAATTTTCTCGGGCGGAGCTACGCCCTTTTCCGACATCGAAACCGCTGCTGACCTGCTGGCTTTCCTCGATTCCGGTCAGCAACTCAAGCGTCCACCGGGCTGCTCGAATGCGATGTACGTAGACTTCTAAGGTCGAGTGCGATAACAATACGACCTTGTTAGCTGACGGATGAGCTGGTATTTACAGGTACCGGGTGATGACTCGATGTTGGCAACAACGGCCGGAAGAGAGACCCTCCTTCCACGAAATCCGCTCGGAGTTAGCGCAACAGCGTGCATAAATTATATTTGCTTGCAGCAACTGGTTGGATGGATACACAGAAAAATACATAAAGTGCAATGCAAGTGTGCAATACTGTCACATCCCTGCGGATCGAAGACGCTGTTTCTCTGATCACCGGTGCCAAAGCGGCGGACGAAAGACTTGCCGCCAAGGTACGCGAATTGTGAAAAAGAGACTGTAACAGAGGGGCCCCTCAAACCAGATGAGCGTAGACGTAATGTTTGTCATGCGGGGGAGCACCCATTAATTGTTATGTTGTGATTGTTTGTTATGCATTGACGATTCAAGCAGAATTTTGGCGCTTCGCCTTCGAAAAGTCTCCGCCTCTTGATGGTACCGCAGATGACAGGCAATCAAAAGCAGCCCCTAATGTCTGGGACGGACGGCTGATTAGTCTAGTCGCTAGGCGGTTTTACGTACCGTTGACTGCTACGTGTTCCCGTGTGCCTTCGCTCTAGGGCACAGCTATGTACAACGGTATTCAACATTTGTCGATAGGGAACAGGGTAGACGCGGAAAGGCTCCAAAAGCGGGCGGCCGCAACCAGGGGATAAAGTACGTTGTCACATTCAATATATTTTAATTTTTTAACAGTCATTGACAGACGAGCCTGACAGAAGAGACAGAAGACACATTGACAGCTGGTAAGCACAAGATGCTTATCGCACATATCCTGCACTTACAAACTCCAGCGAACTACTTGCGCTGCTGTCACTTGATCCTGCAGATCCGAACGTCGTTCATGTGATCACTGGTACCGACCAAGCGGGCGAAAGACTAGCCGCCAAAGTTCACGCGGATTCTGAAACAATAGCGACGTTCCCGGGCGGCTTTTGTCCGCTCAAGTGTTCCTCTTTACGATGGAATCCGAAAGGACGCTGCGAAGTGTTTGTTTTCGTCGAAATGGAAGTGTCGAGTTCCGGTCGACCGTATTCTGTTTTAGCGCACATGCCCAAAACAACCAGATTACTGGAGACTATACCGTTTAAAAATCAACATCCCTCGGATTCACTTGGGAAATGATGAATCCGTCGCATTTATTGCTTTTGCAAGGAGGTCTTGTTTGCGTAGCAAGCGCATTTGTGTTCATCACATTGCTGATCGTAAACGCTAGCCGCTGATAAAGAACACGCGCGCAATGAGCATTTGGTACGCAACAATGTGGAAAAGAGAATGGGCTTGATCAGGGTCCACCCTTTTTCACAGCCTTGTAACGTCAAGGGTAACGTGCCTCTGGATGGGCGTTTACTTCCTAAGCTACTCGGCCGAATTGTCCCTAAGCTGGAAGGCTGCCGTGGGAGCTCTTGTTGGACGCTGCTAGTTCCTCTCGCTGTTGTTGCTCCCGTTCTCCTCGATCGTTGCACCAATAAAGCTGCACTTTTATTGAGTAGAGTACGAGAAAGACCCAACTGAAATGGAGTACATTTAGTTGGGCTAAAGTTACATAGAACACGAAGAAAATATGCGAAGGTGGGGAGGGGAGGGAAGGTCCGCCAACGCGACGGAGTGTGTCGCATATCGCTGGCTCGCCTAAAGTCGACTGCCTCGTTCGGTGGTGGCACTGCGGTTTATATAGTGGCGAGGTGGCAGTGGCGAGTCGATTCGCAGGCGGGAGGTTCTTGGCGCCATGCGGTTTGAACGAAGTGGTTGCGGCGGGAGCTGCGGCGGACCGCGCTCAAGGTCACCCGTAGAGTGTAAAGTGAAGAAAGAACCGTCGCGGAAGTGGCGGGAGATTCGAATGCACCTCGTGAACCTCGCTGTTCACGACACTGGGGCCGACGACGACGAGAAGACGGCGACGGTGGCAGCGTCGGACGTAGCGGAGTACCCGTGACGAAGGGGAGGTAGAAGGGGTATAAGTGAGGGGCAACTAGTTGACAATACTGTGGTTAAATGCAAATGGGGTCGCAGCAATAGGACGATCTTAGGGACCGAACAGAGGGGAGGGGTAGCTGAAGTCCGATAGGCGAAGGGAGGAGGGCGATGGGCGGCTCATCTCCTCGATTCGTGGTCCTTGTCCTTGCGCGATGGGCGATGCGGGCGGCTGACCTGCTCGGGATCGATCCGACCGATCCTGGCGAGGGCTTCTTCGGTGATGTAGGCCATGGCGTCGGTGACGGCTTTGGCACGGGCTTCAGGAGAGAGGCCTTCCGGAACGAGCTGGGCGAGCATCGCGACGACCTGGTCCAAGTTCAGTCCAGGAACGGAGTGTGTTCCATGGGTGGACGTGGACGGGGTCGGGGTGTTGAGGGAGGATGCGGCAGGGCTTCCTCCTCGGGCGCTGGACGTATGGTGGTGGTCCGAGTGGGATGGCGTGGTCTGGGGAATGGTGGTAGTGTCTGAGACTTCGCAGCGTGCTTCGTGGTCCCAGAGGTCCAGGTCGTGGCACTGGATGAGGTTCTGCTTGGCGATCTCGACGAGTTCCTCGCAATGGTAGTAGCCGGCTTCGTCGGCTTCGTCGCTGTCCCATTCCTTGAAACGGCCGTTCTCAGCGAGTTGACGTCCGTCGCGTTCCCAGAGTTCGAGGCTTAGCGGGTCGAGGACGACGCGGGTGTAGGGCATGATGTCGGCGCGTTGGAAGTAGGTGGCCAGGACGCTGTTTGTCCAACGTTTGCGTTCGTGCCGGTTGTAGGCGGGAAGCACGACGTACTGCTCCAGCCGACCGAAGTAGGCGGTGAGATGGTAGCAGAGGGAGGCCATGACGAAGCAGTAGCCGTTCATCTGTTGGTCGATGTAGTCGGGACCGATCCAGAAGACGACTCGGGCGCACATCGAGTGGAAGAAGTAGTCGAACACTTGCTCCAGGATGTCGTCCTGGTTGGTAAGGTTGAGTAGGACGACTTCGACGTGCGGCTTGAGGTTCGTGCCGAAGGTCCTGTAGATGTACTGGTCGATGAAGAGCACGGTGTGCTGCAGAGCTTGACGTCCGAGCGGTTCTCCTTCGATGTCCGGGTCCTCGAAGCGCTTCCATTCGAACTTCGGAAGACCTTGCTTAACGGCTTGGATGTGGGCGTAGCCATACTGGCGGTAGACCTGGTGGCGGACGTCGTTGAAGATATCAGCCCGATCTTCGATGAGGGCATCTCCGAACGCGTCGCGGACTCCTTGAGGGAGGGCTGGGTCTTGGAGCCAGTCGGACAGGTAACCGATGGGGCCGCTGAGGTGATTGAAGATGTATCCGGCTGCGTGGACGCAGTAGCAGCTCCAAAACTCCATCGCACCTCGATAATCTTGAGGGGAGGGCCATGGGTCTCGGGAAGCCCGGTCGGTGATCTCCGGTTGGTAGCGGTGGAGGAGACGTGGTAGTTCGATGCGCAGGTTCTTTGCCGTGAGCACTTCGTAGAGGAACCGGAGGGCTTGCGGGGTACGTCGCGGATGGTTGCCCTTCAGTCGGTTGATGTACTTGACGTACATGACTTGGATGGGCGCGCGGACGGAGAGCTGCTTGATCCGCTTCAGGAGATCCTGGTTGGTCGTGTTACCAGCGATGCCTTTCTTGTTGCTCCAGCGTTGCATGATGACGAGCTTGGAGGCGTTGACGGTCCGATGGAAGAGGCGGTGCTCTCGGTAGCCGTTGGCGTTGATGCCTGTGCATTCCTGGTACGGATCGAACGGATGTGGGGCGCCGGAGGGATCGGGCACTTCGAAGATTTCCTGTTGGGCGGGCTCAATGAAGTTGGAGGCGAGCTTCTGTCCCCGGATGGGTCGTAGGCCTGATTCCTCGTTGGGCTCGTCGTCGAAGAGCTTTTGCACTTCCCTGTGGATCTCCTCGAAGCTCATGTCTGCGGGGAACATGTCCTTTCCGAAGATGGGAGGGTCCCTGAGCAGACTTGGGTCCGGGCAGTCGATCTCGGTGGTGCTCATCTCGACGGAGTGTGTCGAATGCGAGCTGGGAGGGACTTCGTCGGAGTAGAGGGCGATTCGTGCCTGATATTCTTGGTCCTGACGAAGGCGTTCCAGTTGCTCGCGTACGCTGGCAGCTTCGGTCGCTTGAATGGTTTCTCGCAGCGACTTGATCTTCTCGCGCACCGTGGGTTCCGTGGGCAGGATTTCTCCTCCTCGTGAGACGCGTCCTTCTAGCCGGGAGCTGGGCCGGGAAACTCGGCCTTCGAG
>JNEY01000124.1:9626-20900 GCA_020875895.1 Aphelenchus avenae | reverse complement strand
CAGATAGAGCGGGCTGTTGCACTGGATCACATTAGTACGGCCCGCCGCTAGGCGCCAACCGGCGAAATCTTCACTATATTTGCCAAATTTAAGCGTTAAAATCTTGCTGGCTTCGCCTGCGGCGAGCCCTTTGCCCTCATTGTTTTCGGTTCTGCTTTTAAGCGAGACGCGGGCTAGCTATAAAGGTGTTTTCATAAAGGATAACCGGATACCTGAACCAGTACTATACATTTTCTATGTGTGTTCCGTATGGGGCGAGGGGTGCATTTGAGTAAGAGTACAGGCTGTCACAAGGGGTAATAGTATTATGATAGGGGGCGGTGCTTCACAGTGGACATTTCTTTAATTTTGACTTAGTTTCGTTGGTACCGACTGCCGAGGCCCTGTTAGTTATCATCCTAAAAGTTGTAATAGGGCCGCGAATCGGCGATGACGGGTCCGGCCCGAACCCGCCCTGTTCCTGGACCGGGACCCGCCCTAACCCTGGTTGGGGAACTACGGCGCCTTGCTGTCGGGACGTCGGACTCGACATAAGGGGGACCCTTTGGTAGTGAAAAAAAGTGGAAATGAATGGCATTTTTTCCTTGCCATTTCCATTCATTTCCATTTCCCACTAGCGTCATTTGCTGCCATTTCCATTTCCGTTTCCGGAAATGGAAATTCTTAAACCCTGTCTCGATGGCATACTGGGATTCTTCGAACGTTACGCTTTCTGCAACCTTTCACGGTTTGTTTCTCATCTTTCCGTAGAAAATATTCGTACCACAGAAGCGTGGATGTTGTGCTTCCACACAAAGGCGTTCGAAGGCTGGTATCGTGCAATTCCCCGGAATGCTTGCGCGAGGAGTTTACGTTCCGTCGGAAGGACATAATCATCCAGAGGTATTGCGGCTTGAACAACTTAAGTTTGAACAAAGTTGCAGGGCCAACAATTGAACTAAAGCCTCTTTGCAAGAGGTACGTAATAACGTCGAAAGATTCGCTTTATAAGGAGTGTTGGTATGAAACTGAGGGGGGGGGGGGACCGGTGTAACGGAAATATTGGGGTGTAGCAGTCGGACCTATGGAGCACCACATACAGTTATGGAGAGGTGAAACCCTCCCTTGCTCGTCCCATTTTTAGTATATGCGTTCTCACTTCTAGGTATATTACGTACAACCCCACCATCATTCTGACCTTTGCCCCAATGATTGTATGTGGCCCCTAAATGTAATGAGCCTCTCCCATATACCGTCCCCCATTTCATGTACGTACCTTTTTTCTACATGTAGTGATAGTCGGCATTAGGCGTTTTACGCAAGTTATTTTAGAGGTGCCACGGACACAAACAATTTAACATCTCGCGTGCTAAGCCACGTCAGCTCGATCACGTCTACGACGCCTATGAAACTACGAAGAGCGTATGTGCTGGTAAACATCAAATCAAATCAAATCCCTATCGCTGCCTTATGGCAAGCGTATACCGCCGAGTAAGCGTCGTGGCAATTGAGGACGTCCGCCAACTGAAAAATGCGATTCCGGTGGACTGTTTTCGAGATCAGCTTCCCTCACCAACGGAGCCCTTGCCAAAAGCGTCCAATCCGAGCGGAAGTAACTTCTCGCGCCGTTCACACTAACTGAGGCTCAGGGTTTCGGCCGTGTTTTTCATGTTATGTCGGTCGTTTTACGTTGACAAATGGGCGATCTTTCGGTCGAAAAGGAAACTGTCGCCCAAAGTACAATTTATTGATAAAATTTGACATATCCTTCAAAGCCTGGTTTTCGACCATCTTTGACGGTTGTCCGGATATTTTAACCGGCGACGTTGTTTATGCTCATAAAAGCAATTATGCTGAGAGTTAAATGTGCTTTTTAGCGCTAAAATGGATAGCGGCCGGAGCATCCGTCACCCTAACGATTGTGCTGATACTTGTCGGTGCCATCGTGTACCACTATCACGTGCGAAACAAAGCCCGCTCAAATTCACGTCCCAACGAGCGGTAAAGATCCTTCTAAGCCGTGTTAAGCGAATTTGGGCTTGTTGAGTTCGTCTGTCGATCCTTGGCTGATTGAACCGTCGTCACTCGACATTATGTGGGACTCGAAGATCGGTGCGGGAGCGTTCGCGGATGTCTTTGAGGGACGCTACAAAACAAAAGCCATTGGCTTAATTGTTTCCGACACTGTTCCCGTCGCGGTAAAAGCTCTAAGGTGCATTGACGATGCTAACAGGTATATAAAGGTCGACCTTGTGCACTGCTTCTCTTTCTGCTCTCTTTAGCAACTCCACGTTGCAAGAAATCGAACTAATGAAAGGTCTCGGTTCTCACGACAACATAATCGCGCTAATCGGTTTTTCTCTGACCGAGCATGGGCCGCTGATAGTCCTCGAATACTGCGAAAGCGGAGACTTGCTCCGACTGCTGCGACAATCAAGCGAAGTTTGTGCATCCGACAGTTGTTTTACCTGAATTTCCAGGCAACTTCGCCGGTTTGCCATCATCAGCTGCTTACCATTGCATGGCAAATAAGCGACGGAATGGCAAGTTTATCAGCCAAACCAAAAGCGATTGATCCTTTTTTCAGGTGTTCCTGAGTTCGAAGAAATACATCCATCGAGATCGAGAGCGCGAAACATTCTTCTCACGTCCGACTTGACGGCGAAGATTTCCGACTTCGGCTTGTGCCGCTACACGGACGAGGAGCTCTACACCGCACACAGCTGCTTTAGGCTTCCGTACAAGTGGATGGCGCCGGAATCGCTCAGAGACGTCGTCTTCAGCACGTGCACGGACGTGTAACTGGAAGGATATGTACTCGTAAACGTACCAGTGCTCTTTTAGCTGGTCGTTTGGGGTTCTGCTCTACGAAACATTCTCCGGCGGAGCTACGCCGTTTTCCGACATTGAAACCGCTGCTGACCTCCTGGCGTACCTCGATTCCGGGCAGCGACTCAAGCGACCACCAGAGTGTCCGAGCGTGATGTACGTGGACTTACCGCATGAGACAAGCGATAATAATAACGAAGCGTTTTCTCATGGAAAACACCAACTTGTACTTGTAGATACCGACTGATGACTTCGTGCTGGCAACAACAGCCGACAGAGAGACCTTCGTTCCCCGATATTCGCTTAGAGCTAACGCAACAAGGAACATGATGATTGATGTAATTCGTGTGGCGATCAGGCTGTATGTAATAAAAGTCGGCACTTGACCACCCGTACCGTACTGACTCAACGCGTACCATACGCGTGACGTTCTGAACCTCTCCGTGCCGTAGTGCCGTACCGTAGTACGGCCAGTGTCGCAACTGCGATGAGTTGTACTGAAGCCGTCTGAAGGATACCCCAGTGCGGTGTCCGGTCGAACCATCACAGTGAATGCTCTTTGGTCTGTAATAAGCCTCCTCAGACGATCCCCCTCTCGAGGAGCCATGTTTTCCCGCTCTGAATGCGATGACAACAAGTGTAATTAGCTGAAGGAACGGACTGCCGTTCCGAAATGTGTTTTGTACTTCACTGTCTCGGATGGACCCGTGAGGGTCGCCCGCTCCATGCCATGTGTCCAATAAACCTTTTGCACGACCATACTGTGCTAAGGTGAGGCAGTCCCCGGTGCTAGGGCCGGGTCACGAGAACCTAGTTCAACCAGTCGGCTTTGACGCGGATCGTCTAAGCGCGACAGCCAGTACGGTACAGGCCGTATACGGTACGGTACGGCTCCTGTCTCAAGGCCTTTTAAAATACCAGAAAATCGAAGTTATCGCTGCTCTTCGCATCGCAAGCCTTATCAGCTGGACACATCCTGTCAACGTTACCCGCTTCCCATCATACAAAAAATAGCAAATTGGCCGTTCGCAAATCCTTACTTCCAAAACACACCTACCTGTCAGTTGTCCGCCGCAACTTTTTGTCGAGTGAGGAACTAACCCAAGCTTGATACCATTCGTAGAGCATCGAATGCAGTAAAATGGGTTTAAATATGTCTTGGCTCAAACCCCTCTGTGGTCCCCTAAGGGGGTACACTCCCTAAAGTATAGATTACTTAAAGTCACCTTAAGCCGCCATATCATGCCTCGAACAGAAGTAAGTAAACGAAAGTCATGCAACAAACAGCCTTTGTTTGACGCCAAGAAGGCATAGCCTTGGTCTCCCTTTGGTAGTTTTTCCAAGTCCCCTTTTTTTGCCCCACAGCGGTTTTTAATGCTCACGGCATTGTGAGTCTGTTGGCGTCGAATATGACGTCTGATCAGGCATACGATACTAAGTGGTATGTAATTGTTGCTCGGAAACGATCGCGCAAATCTTTGTGCTGGCCTTTTACGACAAGCGATCGTTGCGTACCGAATGCTCAATGTGTGCATGTTCCTTATCAACAGCTAGCGCTGGTGATCGCCAACGTGATGGACGCAAATATACTTGCTGCGAGAACAACACCCTCCTTGCAAATGCAATAAATATGCGAACGACTCTCGAGCTCTGTGTCTTAAATCGGAGGGAAAAGTTACGCAGTGCATAGTCGTCAGGTGCAAAGCCAAATGGTAAACGTCGGTGGGACTTTTTATACGTCTAGCGCACACTTTGGAGAATTATATTATATGTTATATGTTTGCAGTGCAAATCCATCAATGCAAATCTACCAAACGAGTCTTATATCGACGCAGAAAGTTATGTATCTTTCAAAGCTACATCTGAACTGATGTTTCTGGCTTCACGTGATTTTCCGATTCATTTTCCGTTTTCATGATTTGCCAAAATTTCCGTATCAAACCGCAAGGTTTCGCCTGCGGCGTACATGTCTTTAACCAGTCAATCGTCGGGAGACGGTTTTTTTAGGTGGCATAGCGCGCTCGAGTTAACGGCCGAAGTTAAAAATTCGGGAAAATTTCAGCTTATGGATTTTCGAAATGCAGTGCCAACAATGTTGAGTGTAGAGGTAGGCACCCGTGCCGTGAAAACGGCCGTTCCCGTTTTCCGTGCCGTCAAACACGGCACGGGTGCCTACAGCAGCATAGTATGCCGAGCTGCCTACCTCTACTTTCGTGGATGTCAGTGTCAACTGAATGTCAATGTCAACAACAGCCATGTCAATCAGATGTTGTTCAATTCCAGGGGACGTGTTCGCAAGACTCCTCCAAGACTTGGCTTTAATCCTGACCCCTAAAAAGTGCGTTCTTTCGCCGACATCATCGGATTTCTCTGGTCTGAGAACAGCTTTTGTAAGCTTCGACCAAATTTACACTTTGTAAAATTGCACGATATTCTGTGTGTGTCATATGCCATGAGAAGAAAGAGGACACCGCCGGCCGGAACTCGACACTTCCATTTCGACGGAAACAAACACTTCGGAGCGTCCTTTCGGCGTCCACCGCTACCACTTGAGCGGACAAAAGCCGCTCGAGGAACGTCCCTATTGTTTCACAACCCGCGTGAACTTTGGCGGCTAGTCTTTCGTTCGCTGTGTCGGTACCAGTGATCACAAGAATGATGCTCGGATCTGCAGGATCATGTGCCAGCAAGTGCAAGGTAGTCGATGAGCTAGTAACTGCAAAATCCGTGCGAAAATCATCGTCTGCTTACTTGCAGGGCCGTTCTGCTAACACTATGAATAAAACAATAATAAGAAAAAGTCCATTTTGTCGCAGTTTAGCCTACTTTTGGTTGAAACAAGCAGTGATAATGCGAAAAAATAAATAAGGCAATGCTTCTTACTCCTATTCGGGGGGTGTCCAGGCCCGACTAGGCCCGGCCCCTGCCGTCCAGGCCCGACTAGGGCCGGCCCGGCCGGTCGGGGTTTCGCGCGGGGCCTGGGAGTCACACGCTATTTTGGAACAGATTTCATCTTAAAAGTGCATTTCCGGTTAAAAGGTTCGGGCTTGGAAATTTTTATGAGCCCGATCGGACCAGGCCAGGCCGGTCCTAGGAATTTTCCGGCCTGTGGACACCCCTCCCTGGACCTATTTATGGTCCTGTTTTTTTACCTTTTTTTGTTCTCGCCCTAGCATGACCGGGTCTACCGCGATCCCTACTTCCGGATGCTGAATACGGTCCTGCTTAACTGTCTTGTAGAGCGAAGGAGCGGCAAGCGCTCATAGCAATAAACGTAGGTAAATAAGACCGATCTGTTTACCATTCAAAACATTAGGGACTGTCTGTCACGGACGCTTCCAGTGACAGGACCAGAGCTTCGAAGAAGAATGGTAAAACTTCAGATGAAGTTTTCACGCAAGTCCCGTAGGCGTAACTCGATCGCGTCAACTAAAACACTACGAGTTCTGATTCACTGACTAACCTAACATCAACGGCATGAGTCAACATTAGAATGTCCAGAAACATCTTCACCTAACAATAACCGAGTGCTGTGTCCGCATGACAAACACTACGCCTACGCTCAGCCGGTTTGAGGAGCATCTCGATGAATGGAAGTGGCAGTTCAAGTGCCACGCGAAGATACCCTGATGCGCTAAAGTGCATTTTTCATATTCATATATTTTTCCTAACATATTCATACTGTGTGGACAAGGGGCTTAGCGGATCAAAAATTGGGAGGGGTACCCCCTACGCCCCCCCCCCACCCCCTATGATACATCCCGGGTTGTCCGATAATTTTAATTTTATTGGCTAAAGCTGCCCTTTTGATCTATTTAAACCCAAATGGCTGCCGCAGGCGTTGCCAGAGCAAATTTTGGGATTTCTGGGCAAAAATTCCTTCAAAAATTTTGCCTTCAGACGGGTCTCAGCAGCAATTTTTCGGTGATACGGCGCTTGCTCCATCCCATCCTGACTCGGAGCTGCACTGTACTTAGAGTGCGATCGAGTCATCGTCGTCGCAAGTTTTTTAGCTTTTTTTTCGCGTGGGTATAAGTAGCTGCTCGAGTTGATGAAAGTATACACACCAATGGGCGAAGCGTAAACAAAAGACGACAAAAATCATGCTTGCGTCCCAGTCCCGTGAATCACTTTATCCGCGCCATAAACCAAACTCTATGCATTTAGTCAGAGCTGCGAGTTCATCCGGTGCACGGCCGCGCAAGATTTTGTTTGCTCTTCGTTAGCGCCACCCTCTTCAGCAAGGAAGCTCCGCTCGAGAGGTCCTGGGTCATTTGTGGAGTTGCGCGCGGTACGCGACTGTTTGACATCCTAGAAGCCTGCGAAGATTATGGAATCCGTCGTTCGACCAAAGCTCGCCGCTGAGGTAAGCAACTTTAGAGTTATGTGGGGGGGGGGAGGATCAGTCTGGCGACTTATGTATGGCCCAGCCGAGAACGCATTAAGCATTTTTAAAGGAAATCGTGCCCACTTGACGGTGATGGGTGGCTACCACATGATTTGGTGCCCGTTCTTGCCACTAGAAAAGGGCTCGCTTAGGATCTGGCGACGATGCATGATATAACGGCAGCTAAGTCTTGCTACGGTGACGAGTCGATGCTTGAGCGCTACCCCACGTCGTCGAACATTAGTCCTGTTCTAGGCCTACTAGGGCATGTGGCATACCGAAAGCTTAAGCCGAAAACTTCTTCTTACTACGTCCATAACGACAGCTTAGGACGCTCATTTACTTACTACTTTTGTTCGAAGCGTACAGTTCTTAGAAACCCTCACGTATAGGCGCTTAACACAAAAAAAGTTCGACGTTAAATTTTTGGGGTACGAGGGACGGTTTGGGTTAGGGACGAACATAAACTCGATGGAGCTTGGAAAACCCGTTCCTTCGCTTCCTGCCTGATCATAGCGTTGTCTAGCGGTAGACCATTTAAGTCAGGCGGTTCTTGAGGTTTTAAGTCGACGCCATGTTCCCCTTTTCCCATAGGCCTCCGTTTCCAGACCCCCAAATAGATGAATTTTGTCGAAATTAATCTTTTCTGTAGAATGAGCTTTACGTTTCAGGCCCGTAATCTCTTCGCTCAACTGGACCAGGCCTCCAAAGCGCCCGCCCAGCCAAAGCCGCATGAAGAGGATATCAAGCGCGTCTGCAACTCTTGCGGACGCGAGACGAAGCATGCTGCTGAGGAGACCAAGTGCCCCTGCGGACGCGCTCTGCTGATGTGCCGCATCAACAACTTTGTCCATTGCGAATGCGGACTTTTCTCGTCGCGGTGTGCATTCTGCGGAACGGCGAACACCGCCTCGAAGACCTGCAAGTACTGCGGGCAACGATGCTAACGGGCGCGATGAATTGCTTACCGACGAACGAATCCTCATTTATTTGTTGGCACTTTCCGAATAAAACATTACCCATCGCTAAAACGATTAGACTTCAGCAAAAGCGTACCGTCGTACGGGCCGTTTCCGTCCCATACAGCGGTATTACCGTAAAAGCTCTAATATAAGACGTGTTCTATTATAAGACGGCCCCTAATAGAAGACGGGCGCCAAAAATTCAGAGTTGACATGTCACAGAGACATGTTTAGAATACGTTTTAGGCCACAACTATTCATTCTAGACGAGAACTTTTTGTCACCAAAATTTCGAAAAATTTTGCTAAATCCATAGGGGGGACCCTTTACGATTTTTACGAAACCCTCGAAAATTTGACCATCGAAATTAGAAGACGGGCGTCCTATATTAGAGCTTTTACGGTATACGGTACAGTCGATTAGTACGGATTTACGGTACGGGTAAATGTTTCCTGCCCTACTCGTCTTTTACGGGCCGTGAAAGCCATAATTACGGCACTAATACGGCCGAAGACTCGGCGTGAGCAGGGGGGGGGGGGAAGACGAAGCAAATTTTCAAAGGAATTTTTAATAATGTGACTCCTAAAATCGTCTTGGAGGCACCCGCCGCGAGCTGTTTTAGGTTAAAACTCTCTAGATTTGCGGTTCAGATCTATTCAAACCCTAAATTTCCAACCAATTTTCGCCAAAGTAGTCCAAAAAAGCCTTTGGCGGCGTGTGCAGCAGACAAGACATTAGGTCATTAAATTATTTTAGGGCGCTAACCCCTTCATATTGCCAAAAATTCTAAAATGGCGTAGTGCTAACCAGTAATCTTGCTTATGGACCGAGTTCAACACTCGTACATTTCCAAAATCTGTTGTGTACAAAGTTAAAGCTTATGGAAGACGGCTCAGAAATCACTGTGGTATTGGCGGTCGGCGAGTATCGCAGTTCGATGTCGCTGTAAGCCGTTGACCGAACTGTAACGTGCCGTGGTCGGGGCACGTCGAGGGACGTTGATCATTCTGGCGGCATAAAAGCGGACGGCAGCTTCCAGACTTCAGCACTCAGCTGAACTCGTATTGCGTTTTGCAAGAACTTCGCCACAGCTATGTTCCATATGTACTCCGTCGGATGGGAGGAGGACCGCCTGCCGCCGACATCTCAGTTTGCGGCGCCTACTGCGCCCGTCGACGCGGGCACTCGTATTGGACCGTTTCTCGACGACACTGTGTGGGTCGACGCGTCGCAAGGCACGCAGTGTCTTCCCATCAAGGTCGCTCCGGCGCTGGACACTGCCGTTGTCCCGAGCCCTGAATACATCGAAAGTCTCGCGTACCTCAAGGGATATGTGCAGCATCCATCGCAGTTCGACGCCGACGAAGAATCGGACAGTGCGACGCTTCGGCCGGCGACTGTCGCGAGCCAAGCCAGCCTGGCGACGTCGTCTTTCATGGACTTCGTGACGGGCCTCGCAAACGACTACGTTGACAGCCAGGAGGAGCCAGTAGCCGCTGAAATAATGCAGGAGGGCGTAGCATCGGGTGGCAGCCATCGGACGGTCAGCGAAGCGTCGGCGGATCACCAACTGTTGGATGAGGACGAAAGGTCGGAGGTGCGTTTTTGGGGGGATTTTACACTAGATTTTTTATACCGTATCGCTCGATGATACTTATACTGATTTGTCGCTTTTCAGGCGTCCGAGCACTGTCCGACAAAGCGGTACTCGTGCGTCTATTGCCAGTATGGCACGTCGCATAAAGGCCACTTTAACCAGCACGTTCGAACGCATACAGGCTCCAAGCCGTTTCGTTGCGAGCAATGCGGTTATTGCACCGCTCACCGGTCGAATCTCGCCGTGCATCTTCGCAAACATGCCGGAATGAAACCGCTCAGTTGCGAGCATTGCGCTTATCGCACGGCGGACCCGAGCAACCTCGTCGTGCACCGTCGAAGACATACCCGCGTGAAGCCGTTTGCATGCCCACACGGAAACTGCGGCTACCGAGCGACGAAGAAATTTGACGTCAACAGACACATTCGGCGCATGCACTAATGCTTGTGCTGCGAAGAGTCCGCGAATTGTGATGGCTTTATTCCTTTATTTGTAGTTTATCGCATTCCAATCAGATATTTTACTGTCGCAGGTTGGTAACCCAATGTACGCAGCGCTGGTGTCTCCTGACGAACTTCACTTTTCACTCTCACTTCTAGTGTTTAATTTTTTGTAGCCCCCTTCCGCAGCAAGCAGGAATAATAAGACTTTTCGAACGGTTACACGGGGATAACTGCAGCACATTTTCCTAAAGTCACGTTTAGTCGTCAAAGTTACCTATTTGTTACTTTATTGTATTCCAGTCAGATAAATGTCTGATCATTCACAACCTGCTATAACCAAGTGTCGGTTTAGTATGGGCTTTTCGACCTATTTCGGTCATTATATACAAAAGCGCTGTCGTCTGTCAGGCGACAAAAATTTTCCGCTATCGGGTCGAGTTTGGTATCATTCGATAGGGCTTATAAGCTTATTAAAAAGAGCGAAGTTTCAGTCGGTTCGGTTGGGTAGAAATGAACTTATGAACGATCAAAATTTCATTACCTGCGTCCTGCTTCCATGCGATAGCGACCGCTATGCACTTGTACGCATAGCTGGTAAGAAGGATATATTTTGTCAGTCCTGCCTAGGACGGGGTTTTCAAGCATGGGATTTATGAAGGTTGCGTTTGCTGTTTGTTTCTGTTGATGACATCTGCTTGCTTGAAAAACCCTTTTGATGCAGAGGTGACAAAAATTTTCTTCCAAACCCGCTATCCAATAGCGTCGGTACTGAACGCTATGGCATGTACGCAGGTCGCTTACCTTCTCCTGACCACACAAAAACGCAACTTGATTGCAGGGTCAGCCCATACGGCACTCACCATACTGCTAACTAACTGACCCGACTTTATTCCCGGACAAGGCCGTTTGGAAGGTCCGTTTTGTTTTTTTCTAAAGCATGTTCCGCACTAATCTGGTCGTAGGAGATGTTTTTTTACTATTTTTTTACCATGTTTTAAACTTTCACTGAAAATTTTACTCGTCATAGCCGAGAATAGAAGGCCTTGCAACACCTTTTGACCCCCCCCCCAATCAAAG
>JNEY01000123.1:291948-315041 GCA_020875895.1 Aphelenchus avenae | reverse complement strand
AGAGCCGCAGCATTCAACCTGAAAAAGACATGTAAAACAAGCCAAAGATACAGGTACTGATATGGTGCAGATACTGTCCATTCCCCTACGACCTCTCTCGTGGCTAGCATATTTTGTCCATTGACCATTTTGTGAATTTAGACATACGTACCTGGTCGTAGTCGACGTTGTACTTCTGGACAAAGTTCAGCTTAAGGTGTTCGAACAGCGCCATTGGCCTCTCAAACTGCCCAACCGACACCCGCGTGACCCTTGTGCGGAGTAAACTTTTAAGATAGCTCCTCCTAAATTCGCATGTTGTCCTGCACGGACCTTTGACGGACTACTTCTCGGGAAACAGCTGGTTTTCCTCTAGGAACTCGAGTTCGTTCTTCACGCAGTTGTTGATGTTTTCGGATAACCGCTGATCCTTGATGGGCTTTAGGAAACGAAACTCGGTCGGCATCGCTCTGTCCTGGCTGCCACCGGTGGGGCCTTCGTCCGACAGAAGAAGTTGAACCTTACCGTGAATCTAATCAGGCACACGGTCAAAACGAGGGCGCTATGCATCACACCTTCTTGGTCTTTAGCCTCCAACAGTGCTTTGTCACGCCCTCCGCCAGCCCGGTAAGCACGTGATCATTTGGAAGCTGGCTGTGTTGAATTTGCTCTCGAGTCGCAGCCGCCTTTGGCGGAAAGTGCTTCGGGAAGAGGGAGTCGATCGGCTGATTGTCCTGCTTGCTCAGACCCTTGAAGATCCAGCGTGCCACGGTGCGGAACGCTTTAACGTCTTGTGAATCCGTGACGTTGCCGAGATAAGCCACTTCAAGCACGTTTTTGAGGAGGACCTCGAATGGGATTTCGAGTCGACTCGCACACAGCTCCTGAAATCATTCTATGAATTGCCGTTTCGAGCTGCGACCCTCTTCGCGAAAGGCATCCAACCTTAAAAAGCGCTACCGCAGATTCGAAGCCGGACAGAGTCACTTCCAGGTCCGTAGCCCATCCGAAAATCCCGTACTTATTTCGCTCCGTTATAGCGAAATGGAAGCAACAAAGCCGATAGAGCTGGTCCCGTTTCTCGGCCTAAGATATGAAAACATTAGTTCAGAGCGGTCGCCCTCTAAGGTAGAGTCTTACTTCCGCGAGTGTGTCGTGAAGTTTGCTCATGACGCCAGACGTATAGCAGTGTATCAGGAAAGCATGAAGCGGTAGCTCTTCGTCAACGGTAAGCACATTGCATCGGTTAAATATCGAGTGTGCGGCAGCCTAAGCACAGTGCTAGACCCTATACTGAGCCGGCCGCATGTACCTCGCTGCGTTCCGGATACATCACGATAAACATTCGAAAGCTCTTCTTGCGTTCGCCGGAGGTCGCAATCTGCAAAAAGTGGATGACAGTCCTTTTGCGCACTCAGTGACACCTTCTCAATGAGCTCCTCGAGAAGCATTGTCTGATCGACCGTGAGTAGTTGGCAGTTCTGCAGCATAAGCCACTGATCGTCCTCCAAGCACTGCTGCCAGTCAAACTGCGCAATCTCCTCCGCCGGCACCACCTGTATCCTCCGAGCAGCGGTTCCGGTCGGGTCGGTGATGCTATGCCGAGCCATTCGCGGCATCTGCTCCGCCAGGTTGAACAACGCTCGAATGGCGTGATTTGAGCGGGATGATAGTAGGATGACGATCGGAACTCGGGAGTCCGCAGCGAACACCTGCTCCTTAAGGTTCATAGCGACGGGCTGGGCGAAGTCCCTGTACACGGCGCCGAATTCTTTGTCGCTCATGCTGCTCAAGCTGAAACCAAGGGCGAATAATGCCCAATGAGGCAAGTTCTTGTAGCATAATTCGTCTAATAGAAGCTCATATGGGCTACGTTTCACTACGCTTAGAGTATCATAGAAATCAGTATTCTACGACTTACAACCAATTTAGACTCACTTCAAGGCATCAGAGAGTGATCATTTTTCGTTTTTTTTTAAGAATTTCCCCAGTGCTTGGGGAAATAAAGAAAACCTAGTTTTTCAAGTACGATCTAGGTGGGTCTTTTCATAGAGAAGAGGGTGTTTTCAAGGATGGTAGACATCTAGTAGAGCACATGCGGTAGAAATCATAAGCCCTACTCGATATATTTTATGGTGTTTCCGGTGAGGAACTCGAACGTTTCTCGGTCTTCCCGGAAGAGTGCGTTAGAAATTTTCCTCCGGAAAGCGTCCCGAATTCGATCCAGCAGGAAGCTCGAGTCTTTCTCCAGCAAGGCAGGCGTATCCACGGTGACTGCCTAGAAGGCACGCCCAGTTCTATTAAAAAGCACCTCTGTGTACCTCTCTGAATACGTCGACATAGAATTTAGTGGAGCGAGCGTAGAACGGTGACAGTTTCCCCAAGCTCAGCGAGACGTGAACAAGTCGTGTGCCGTAGTCGGCAACTTCGACAAAACGTTGCTTCAAGCCGGTCAACTGAGCCTCGATTTTGCCCAACTCGACCGAGCGTTCGTCGTAAGCCGCAGAGAGCTGTCGCACTTCAGCCAGCAGGTCGATGGCCTTGTCGTTGTCCAAGTCCTTGCTTTTCGCGAGCACCTCCAGAATGCCCTCCTCGAGCACGTCCAGTTGCTTCAGTAGCCTAAACAGAGCCAAAAGGTGTTTTCGTTACCAAGAAACTTTTGCACTTTTTGCAGAAAAATGCAATTCTTTACAGTTTAGTAGAACCAAAAAAGCGACTTTTAAGATATCGAATCTTTGCAATTTAAAAAAGCTTACTTCGACTGCTCGTCGATCAGCCGGTCCCGCGTTTGGACGAGCTGTGACGCGTTAATTCGAAGGAATACTTCCGTTAAGCTTTCCTGGATCACCAGCGGCCCGACTGCAATGTTCACGACGCAGACCTTCTGCAGGAAATGCTCGGACAACTCTCGCTCGTGGCGCTCGGAGCGTAGGTATAGACGGAAGTCCGGCGAATAGTGGCACTGCTTAGTCTCGAGTTGGATGTAAGTGGTGCCGTGGCTCGTGACGATCGTCGTTTGTACTAGTTGCCACAGGATCAACGGCACCGGCTCGCAGACGTTTTCGATGAGTAGCGTTCGGCCGGTGCCAACGGCGGCGACGGCGACGGCGTGTAGATTTCTGGACCGCATTTCGACAGTTACGAGTTCATCACCCGCGATTCGCTGCAGCATCTTGATGGATTCACCTGCAAGCGCATCGTATTACCACCTAGTAATGGGTACAAAGCACGGATTCCCAAAGCGCTTTAAACCGGGTCCGTTTCATACTGGACCGGGCCATTTAAAGGCAACCGTTTAATACCGCATGTTTCAGCGTGGATGAAGAAAAACTGGACGAAATTGTTCGTTTGTTTCGTTTAAAAAGCCTAAAAAACGGTTCGCCGCAGGCGGTCGAGATGATAATTACACAAGTAAAACCAAAATTTCGTTTGTTTGCGCTAGTGGTGGGCAATTTCGTGATTTCCGCCGTGCGCGTGAAGGGGCTTGAATCCCCATCTCCCTTTTGCAAACAACTTGCTGACCATCATCACTGGAGATCGCAGAAATTCTGGAATCCTGAGCTTACCTTGTGGATCGATGATTAGCGGAGGTCGTCTTGAGCTGTAAGCGATGACATAGTTCTCGATTGCCTTCTCACGGTGGTCTCCGAGCAGTGCCGAGTTATGCTCGAGCACCGAGCGCAGCGAGTACCCCTTCGTAATGTCCAAGATCGGCAGTATATTCGCAATCGCGTCGTGCCTCGTTCGCTCGTCCACATTGCTCAGGTACTCCACGACTGCCGCGCCTGCGATAGCGTTGTAACGGTAGGTCTCCGTCTCGGTCTTGAGGTCCTCGACGTTCTTGTCCCAGCGCGACTTCTCGCTACCGAGCGCTTGCAGGAGGCGCTCGGCGCGGTTCATCTTCGCCTCGCAGGTCTGTATCTGGTTCTGCAGGTCCTGCTTCCGCTGACTCGTCTGACTGAACTGATCACTCAGACGCTGTAGGCGCTCAGTGACGTCCTGCAGCGCCTTGCGACGCGCTTCCAACTGCTTCATGTGCTGCTTGACCATCTGCTCGGCCTTCTTCAGCTTCTCCTTCTTTGGCTCGACCACTTTGGAGATGCGGTCGTATGCGTCGATGGCCCGTACCCAAAGGCAGAGGCCCTCGGCCGCTACTGATGACTGAAAAAGCGTGTTCAAAGCCGTCTCGCATTTCTCTTTCTTACCGCTTTGATGTACTCAGCGTCGAATTCCGGACGCGTTAGGTAGTTGTTGCGGAGGATCTTCATCGTCTTTGTGGGCACCTTGTCCCTTGCAAACGACCTGATCCTCTGCAGGAAGTGAATGTCCGAGAGGACCTTCTGCGCGGTGATCCAGTAGTCGAGTCGCGACTTTCCGAGCGAGTCCGTCACCCGGACCGGTTTCTCACCGAGCAGTATGCAGACCACTTCCATGCAGAGACGGACGCCTTGCGGAGGATATCGCATCGTCTTCAGCATGCTTATGTCGTTCTGGTTGAGCACCTGCAGCGCTTCGACCGCTGCCTCTAGCGCGGGAATGGCGGCTGCTAGTTCTTCTTCGCATTCGACCTTGAGGGCTTGTGCCTTCGTGGCGGCTTCGTTGGCCTTGAATTCGTTGGCAGCGACGACTTCGCGAGCATTTTCGATCTCGATCGTTTCTCGCTCGATCGTGCTCATCAACATACTGAAAATATGTAATACTTGCGTATTTGCCAAATTGTCGGGTGTAAACTCCTTCACTGTCGAAAGCAAGGTCTATGGCAAAACTCACGTGGTCTCCAGCGAAGTCCGCACAAGTTCTGGCTGCAGCCGCAACAGCTCCTGTTTCAAGTAGCTCATTTGCTCGTCCGCCTTGTTCAACTTGAAGATGCCGGTCTTGTAGCGATTCTCCAAGGTCTCGATACTTTGTCGCTTCTTGTTCACCATGTGACAAAGGGTCCGAATGAAGTTGACCAGATGGACTTGCGTGCATGCGGAGCTGAAACAGATGGGATTACGCGAATAATACTTATGTTAGCCGCTTACTTCATCTTACACATGGTCTTGTGAATTTTCACAATGTGCTTCACGGTATCTTGAAGCTAAAAACGGGAGAAGTAGTAAACTGTGATGGCGCTAATAGTACCTGGTCCGCAGGGAAGAGCTTGGACTTATCAAGTTCCGTCCAGACGAAGGAATTTACGTCTCCTTCGGTCCATCGCTCAAGGTTGTCTAGCAGGGCGTAGTGGAAGATTTGCTCAAAGTGGTGCCGATACTTGCGCACGCTCCTCTTACTGACGGTGAATACCACATGTAGTAATTCGCGGATAGCGCTTGAAATGGCCCGTCGCCGACTCCATTCACTGACTGCACCGGGGCCGGAGGCCTTCCCGGACTTCTCGTGGAGCTGCGACATCTGCTGCATGGAGAACCACGGTGGCAGTCCGCCGCTGTTGATAACGACGAGTAGGTCAGAGAGTACATTAGCGAGGACGCTTTCGTCGTGGATGTAGTCGGGCACTCGGAGAAGCACTTTCTTTCGGCTTACGAGACATGTGCGAACCACCTAAAAGAGAAAGAGGTGACTTGTCAGAAGGTAAATAAGACTCGGTGGAAACACCAGCTTTCGCACAAAATCAGTGATAACGAAAAAAGGTTTTTTTTCATTTTGTTGACAACGACAAAAACGCAATAACTCTATAACGAAAACAAAATTGAGCAAAATAAAAGCAATCGTATGAATACTAAGCAACACCCGGCTACCTTGGTTAGCGTCTCCTGCCAGTAGTGTTCCGTCAACTCGATCGGTAGTGACTCATACTGAGCGCCAGCACACAGCGCTGCATTGTCGCAGATAAGCCCCGGAGCGTACTCTTCCTCGCCTAAATTTAAACTAGACGCTATCTAGGGACATCCTAGAGCACTACCCAGAATAACGCAATGTCCGTCCTCCGGCAAAGAAAGAATCTTCGTCATCAGAGCAACGTGGCGGGCTCCAAAATCGTCCAAGTAGACGCTGTCCAGTTCGACGTTACGCTCTCTGGAAGCAATCCAAGGCACTCAAATGTGACCACAAATGAAACGGCCGCTTTTACTGCACACATCCTCCCTATGATCTCTTACTTTGCTATGCGTGTTCTGAGCCGGTGAATGAGATCATGCTTCTTGACTATCTTCGGCTTTTGTGGATATTCGAGAACGTAGACGTAGGTATCCACCTTTACCCTGATGCATTCGCTCTCTAGTCGACTGGTAGCGCAAATATACCTGAATACGTTGTGTGTATTTATTATTCAGGCGAATAGCCTTACTTGTGGCATAACGGAACAAGCTCTCCGGGAAGCTCGGAACATCCGAGCCGTAGCTCCTGCGCCAGCGTCGCCTTGGTCAGTGCATTTTCTTCGTTGACGTCGTCGTCGAATTCGTCGTCGTCTTCTTCCGCTTTAGCATTCTTGGCGTTGATGAACGTGCGCAGGAATTCCTGGCACAGGTTTGCCGGTCCATAATGAACCTTAACCGTGGGGATGAACCTGCTAGATAACCCCATGGGATACCTCATCTTCGTGGTAGACCGGGTAAAGAAAGCGTCTTAGGCGTTCCGGGACAGGAATCTTCTGCGGTGCTACCAGGTCGGTCGTGAATTCGGCTACGAAATACTAAACGCTCTGCGGTATTTTATGCCGTCATCCAACATGCACTACCACGGACGTGAACTTAATCGGCTCTCCGGCTTCATTGTGGATCTGGCCGTTGTCGTAAAGGCTGCGGAACATTTCGTAGACGCTGTTGAAGCTTGACTCCCTCAGTCGGCCGAATCCTTCTATGATGATAAGGACGTTCTTCTCATTAGGTCCAGCGTAATGATGGTGTTTGAGTCTGAAAGTTCGTTCATTTCATTGCTACACGACTGGAGTGTACGGTAACATGTAGCCGAAAAACTAGCTCACCTTATCAAGTTGCACGCGAGAATCGAGTTTAGGACGTCCTTAGACGTAGAATCCCCTGAGACGCTAAGTAGATGCACATCCCATCTAGAACGGTACGATCAGAGCTCACATCGGCAGCCACTGACCGGTCATGGTCCAGGCTCTGCACGAAGCTATTGATGAAACGCGTCTTTCCCGATCCAGACCGGCCATAGATGACCACTAAATAGCCTGCGCTAAGCAGCTGCTTGAGGAAGACTTTTCGGAATCGAGCCATCGGAGTTTTATACGCCGCTAGGTCCGTCCAATCGCCGTTCGTCTTGGGGACCTTCTTGAGGATCACTTCGTCGTCGATGTCGCACTGAAAAAGGAATTCGAACCGCCATGCTTGCCAACTAACCCTGGCAATCCAACGCTGGTAGGACTCCTTCTCCTTGGCGGTAGCGGCGGCTACTGTCTGCACAAAGCGTGCAATCTGTGCGTCGTCAGGTTCGAACTTCCCGTACAGCTTTAGCAGGCGATGAGCCTTCTCCAGGTAGAGTTTCTTAGTCAGGTCTGACGGAATATGCGCCTTTGGTAGGTTGTCATATATGCGTTTATGGTTCTCCGATGCTGGGTACTCCGTCCAGCACGAGATTGGGAGCTAGAATAAGGTTAAACATTGCGGAAAGTAGTGGTCGGAGCGTAAAATAATTGACGCTAATTCTTTGGAAATATCACCAAAAGCGACCAAACTATCCCTGCAAATTTGGTAAAAAATAGTTGCAACAGATCGATCCTCACACTGTCTTCGCCGAAGTAGATGACCCGACAGCGACTGACAGTACTGGGCGCCACCTTCGCCAGCGAGTCGCTCTCGAAGACTATGCGGACATTCAGGTTGAGCGATATCGTTTGACCATTGGGCAGGCATAGCTGAAATCGGACAGCACGCTATTTTCCTAGCAAGGATGCGTATCGTACCTTACGGTTCGAATCTAGCAAGCTATTCATGCTCTCGATCCACAACGAATCCAACACGCCGTCGAGCACAATCCACCGCTCTGCTTGGTGCCCAACAGGGGCGGCCAGCTTCGTCGTGAAGATCCCAGGGACCCATTCGAGTCTCTTCGAATCATAATGCCCGTAGATGGCATCGCTGGTGAATTGGGAGGGGTTGAGGCGAACCAGCTCGTAGCTAAGCGAGTCACGGACGAACAACAGCTCGCCGATCACCGTAAGCATGGTCGACTTGCCCGTGAACGACTCGCCTAGCAGGATGAAGGCTTGATGGATCCGTGACAGGTGGTACAGCTGAAACGTAGGAATGACATGCCACATTTCCTCTATTGGTAACCCTGGGGACACTAGCTTTCTACTATCCCTCCTCATAGAATGAGGTTCAGGCAGAGGCGTACTGTTTTTGATCTGCCGGCAGGAGACGCGGCCGAAAAAATACGCCGTTACATGGCAGAATAATCTAGAAACCACCGTTTTATTCACAGGGAACCGTTGAAATCGTAACTGGCCGAACCACTCGTTTTTTCTCGAGAAACTTCGAGATAAGCAGCGCATATTGCGGTCACGTTTGGCAAAGCGAATCGCCGCAGAATCAAAATGGGCGATACTGTTTTTAGACCCCCCCCCCTTGAAGGGACGACTATTGTACGAGGGATGGCATTGAAGAAGGACTCCTCTATCTGAGCAAACGTGGTATTCGTCAAGCCGATAATCGGGGCTAGTCGAATGGACTTGGTCTTGTGCATAGTAACGTACGCTGTAGCATTGATCCACGAACTTCTTGCTGCAATGGAGGCGCAACTTTCGGCAGACTTCCGTTACAGAGTCCTTCACGCTTTGCTCTTCCGTTGTGAGCATGTCCTTCACTCGCCGGAAATTTGCATTCAGAATGACGTCGAAGGGTGCTTCGTCCTAGGAGTGCGTGGCCATACGCCGACGTTCAGAGCTCGAATCCATACCATCTCCATGAGGAACGGACTGATCACGTGGCAGGTCGCCTTGCGAACGAGCCAGAACTCATCGGCGTCCTTTTTGGCGGTTCGCTTCAGCTGAATGGCGTCGTGCACAGTCGAGATGACAGCTCGCAGGTGGAAGTCGTAGTGATGCATTGGCGACAGCGTCAGATCGCACTGGTTAAAGGTGCTCACCATCGCATTTGCCCTGAAAGGAATTGGTTTCAAGTACAGATCGTCAAACCCCACCTGTACCGTACTGACCCCACTCCCCCGTACCGTACTGCGGTACCGATTAGAGATCGGCGCTGGTATCCCGTGCCGTACCCGTACCCGTGGTAGACCCACCCATGCCGTACGCGTACCCGTGGAGCCCCTTCCCGAGCCATGTAGCCGTGCTGTGGTGGACCCAAGAATGCCTAGCCGTGTACACTAACATGGCATAAAACACGGCTTGGGTTGGCACGCCTTGGCAAAACACGGCTTGTTTTTGGCAGCCGTATTGTACTTTACCACCACCCGTACTGTACCGACACGGATACCGATCTTTTACTTTCAATCCGCTTATGCGATTACTACTGACCTTTGTGAATCCGAGAATCCCGCTAGCTGTAAGTACGCGTCGGAAATGGACGAGAGGTCTGCGGCGTCCATAGAGAAACACTTCATTGCCGACGAGACGTTGGCCGGAAGCTCCGAACGAGCCACGAACTTCGGGTTGATGGTGACGAAGAAGGCCGCCATCGGGTTGATTGTCATCTGGACACCGCATATCCGGTAGCGGAAGTCGCCTGAAATAGTTCAGGCGTGCACTTGCGAGACCCGAACAGCTGCTTTTGGTCCTACGTTTTGTGCTTTTTCACGTCAAATATTACGGCCCAACAGAAATAAGGAATTTTAGGTACAACGTTCATATTGGTTTGCCTAGTTGCCCATTTGTGAACGGAAAATATTAAATGGTCGCGCTAAAAGGAAAGTGTAACAGGAACAAGCTTGCCAGAGTGGTCTTTAGCGTTTTCGCAGCCATCCGAGACGACAGAAGGTTTAACATATTGCGGCACCAAAACGGCGGGTTTCGAAGTTTGCCCGAAAAGGAGGACCTGCACCCCTACGTCTCCCTTAGCTACGCTCTTGTGCTCAACGTACCCGATTGCATAGACTGGTAGATGGAAAGAATGTGATTGGCGACCCAGGACATGACCTCAGGCGTGAGTCGGTTGAACTCGTCCAAGCAGAGCACAGATCCGGACAGCATGGTGCCGCACAGCAGGTCCTCCAGCTGCTTCTTGTCAATTTCCGGGGAACAGTTAAACACGACGCAGAGTCGTCCCAAGACTCTAGCAAGCTCTTTGATCGTCTCGCTCTTTCCCGTTGCCGCTGGTCCCTTGAGCATGCCGGCATAGCCCTGGCTTTGCAGCGCTATGAGATTCCTGAATGGATTCTTAGAACATTAATCAGCCATGACGCTTTCGTACCTGTGAATTTTCCGCACGTCCGGCGTAATGATGAACGGCTCATGAACCGAGAGATACTCGTAGTTGTAGAGAACGGAAAGGTTCAGCACGCGAATAAAGAGGTTGTCATTGCTCCAGTAGTAGCGTAGCTGCGACACCCACTCGTAGCTGTCCGTCGATTTGCACTCCTTGTCAACGAGTACTCGAATCAAGGCGATAACGCTACAAATGTCAAACGTAGGAAAGATGTCCGACGAGCGGCTCGTCACGAGCCATCGAGAAGCTTTTCAGGTCAATACCGTCCGGCAATAGGGTCTTTATAAGACTTTTTAATAGGGTCAAATGGCCATATTAGGCGATTTTTATCCGTGGTATCATGCGTAGTCGCGGTCTGGCTACGCGACGATCACGGGCAAGTGGAAGGGTCAACAACCCCGTGACCGTTACACAACTTTTGGATGTCCCCTTACCTGTTTGCGTCGATTAGAAGGTTGTCGAGAATGAGTCGCTCATCCGCATTCTGTGGCTCCACGCTACGACAGCGTACGACAAATGCCTCCACCACCCTTTCTACGGCACCCACTCGACCGGCCGTTATCGCATTCTCGATGATACTCGTGTAGGCTAGACGGCAGTAGAGAAGGATGATCTGCGCCGTATGCCTGCCCAGGACCTCTCGGACGTCAGGAAGGTCCATGCTGAACACGCGCATCATGTTCTTCAGACGTGTCTTTACGCTGTACTTCATTTCTCGCTCCAGTTCCCCAAGCCATTTATCAACATGACGCTAAAATAAGCCATGCTCCTTGATTTTACACCGCCTTTGGTGTCGTGAAGCACGCCGCCCCATCACGTACCTTCGTCAGGTTCACATTTACTGTCCTCAAGAATGGGAATTTCTCTCCCGAAGCACTGTACACTGCCGAAATTTCGCCTCTAGCATTAAACTCGATGCGGCTAACAGCAGCGAACAGTTTCGGCAAGTACGGTTCCACCGCTTCTGGAACCTTCGCTCGAGAGAGCATTTCCAGTAGTTCATTGTTCGAGAGGAAATAGAGCCTGCAAGAGGATTCATAGTGTGACGTATCAGGGTACTAGACGGAACCTGGGATAGTTTAGCTTCCTCTTCTGCAAGTAGGTATCGAAGCCGCATTGAATGCTGTGGAAATTATTTGCGATTTCGTCGAACTCTGCTTGAAACTAAACCGCTGTCCGTCATCAGTCATCAGTCATCAAACGCATTTGCTCACTGCGAATCTTACCTCAACTTCGGCGAGGTCGATATAGCGAGCAAACTCCACCTAATAACACTTTAGTCAAAAACTGGAATCGCTTCTACGAGTACCAATTTCTCGCAGAGAGCTGCCCACTTGTCCTGAACCTGCTGGAACATGCGCCACTCGTCGGGCATCTGGTAGGCGATATCCTCCGCAGAGAACATGGGCTCCAGGTACGCCCACTTGTTTTCGCACTTTCTATAGGACTCGAGGACGACGTTGAGCCGCTGCAGCTTGCCCATCCATTCTTGGAGAAGAGGCATTATGGTGACGGCAAACGGCGACGAGATGCTCATCTGCGTCTTGATGATCTGCTCCTCGAGAAGAAGCATGAGGTCTCGAGAGACTTTCATCGCGCAGATGCCCTAAAGGTTGCATCGCTTCGCTTTGGATACGAGGCGTTAGGTCGAAACTGCTTGCCTACCGATCCCTCCGTCTGGACGTATTCGATGCGCAGCGTCGCCCACTGCTCCTTCATATTTTCTAGGCCGTCCTCCAGGATCATCTCCTTGCTGGCCATGACGCTAATCTCTTCGCACTTCTCCGCCTTCTCGGTGAGGTTCATCGTGAGCAGGTCCTTTACGAGCAGCTTTTCCTTCATGTCAGCGCCGCCCTTTGCTTCGGCGAGAATCTACAAAGCCTTTTTAGTGGAATTTAAGCAACAAAAAGGTACGTTTTCCCAATGCCGCTGCTTCATTCCTTCGGCACATAGCGCGTTAATGACCGGCAAGAGCTGGTTGAAGGTGGCGAGAATCTTCTCGATCTTAGGCAGCAAGAGACCGAGCGTCTCACGAGTGAATTCGTCCGTTTCGTCGACGACGAGCAGCTGCACCTCGGAGAGCTTCGAGTTCATGTCCGCTATCTGCTCGTTGATTTCGTTCACGGTTATGTCGACGACCCTGGCTAAGACACCGGTGTTAAAAGCATCGGGTGCTAATATTCACGATACCGTTCAAGTAAATCTCCTCGCAGCAGATGATTTCTTTGTGTACGCTTGATACTCTCGCAAAGATCTGAGCCTTCTTGTGAAGCTGGTTCACGTCGATGTTGATTGGGTCCATGCTTAGTAAGGCCAGTTGGTTGCTAACCACCTAAATCATTCACGTGCGTCCCTAGAATGCGCCCTAAAAGCATACCGGATACTCATCCGCCAGCTTCGCAATTCGGCTGGACAGTTCCGCGAATCTCGCCGCTAACTGCTTAACGTCGCTCTTCGAGTGGACACCCCGATAGCGTTTAATGGATGCTTTTAACTCTCTTTCGAGCATGTCCGCCTCGTAGAATATCACTGCCGACTTCTTTGCGACCTAGACACATGATTTTGTACCGTCTTGTTGAGCTGGTAGAAGCACACCTGCTTCTCGATGTTCTTCATGTCGACTTGTAGACGCTGCCAGATCAGGCGGACCAGATAGTCCAGTTTCATTGGGGTTCGCGACGCCTGATAATACTTCTGCAGCATCGTTTCTGCAATGTAAAACACCTTAGGCAATACGGCGGATCACGTTACGCACCCGTAAAGTCGTAATGTTCCGCTATGGTCCAAAAGACGCCATGTAGCTTCGTGATCATGTCATTTAGCATAGCCATGTCGCGCTCGCGAATCTGCCCGATGTTGTAGATCTGCTCGAATTGGTCCTTGTCGTAGAGCTTCTGCGTACACTCGGTGTAAAATTCCACAATTCTAAAGAAGAGCTATTTTGAACAACTGTATTCAATGCGTCTGTGGCACACCTTCTTATGATTGAGTACATGTGCGAGGTAATCTCGTTTACTAGCAGCTCGTAGCTCTGCTCGATGTTGTTCAGCATCTGCTCCTTCACGTCCCCGTAGTCGAACTCGAACGGATCCGCATACCACATGGACCGAACCCGACGGCAGTCGAGGCGAAGTTGCTTGAACTGGTCCAGAAGCTGCAAAAGTAAGTTTTTTAATCATTTAGACCAATACTCAGTTGAGGGAATGTAGCCGCTAAGCTGACCTTTACGAAAATCGGCACTGGATCGTCTGCCTGAGGGATAGTTGAGATCGTGCCCTCCAATGCCGCTAGCCGCTCAGCTGTCTCCTGGAACGGATCAGAGGCATCCAAGGAGAACTGATCTAGAATGACCGAGCTGGCCACGCTGAAGGTCTTCATTTCCGGGAACAGGTTCGGATAGAGACGGCACTCGCAGCGGAGAACGTCCGTGCCCAGCTCGATGAGCCGCTGGAGGATGTTCGACGCAGCCAGCTGGTCGATCACTCGACCTTGCATGGGCACTTTGACGCAGAACATCTTCGCCTAAGCACATGTTTAATGCAGTTTGGTGATTTCTTGCCTACCACTGAGCACTTTTTCAATTCAGCCATGAGGTCATCGTAGTTGTCGCAAATCACCTGACGCAATAACGTTGTCTGCAGCGCTGCAATGGAGTCGAAGAACATCGCACACTTCTCGTTGTCCGAGAGGAACTCGACCCAGAAGTCGCTATGGTCCAACAGGACGGTGCAAACTTGCAGTTGCCAGCTAAAGAAGACGTTTTTTCCCCGTTAAACACGCATCGCATTGATGACTTACTCAAACTTGCTGATTTTGAGCGCTTGTCTGAGGAATGTATCCATTTCGTTCGAGACCTCCGTCAAGTATATCTGCTCGCCCCGTTTGAAGAATCCTTTCCAGTCATGCAGAAGCTTCGGGGCAAAGTTGTTCCAGAAGTCACCGGTGATTGCCAGATGGATGCTCATGCGCTCGTTTAGGATTTTGTGAACGTCCACGATGCGAAGGTCTTCACGCCAAGGGGGTTTCTTGTCGTAGAAAATGCTAAAGAACGCTATTTCCGTAGGGTAGCGTCCAGAAAGTGAATCCTATGACGGGAAGGGGAGGGGCTGGGTGGCATTCACCTTAGGCTCGCCGAAGGCGGGGCGGCCATAGCCCGCCGCATGTGCCACCCGGCGAAATTTTAAAGCTGATTTTGAACTTATAAGATAGAATTCTGTTCGCGTCGCTGGCTGTGAGCCTGTCTTGGACCTTCCGTTAACCGCTTCTATACCACTTTACCATAGAGTTCGGGACGGGCCGTGGGGAACGGTACCGTTCCCGTTTCCCGTGCCCGTTTTTCAGGGGCACGGTGAACGGCACGGGAGGTGTCCAGGAACGGCTGCCGTTCTTGGACCCGTTTTTTACCTCAAAATTGCGCCTCTTTTGGGTGGATCCTAAGGGGGACCCTTTGGTGAAAAAAAATTCGCAAAGGTATGCATATTGTGTGAATATTTTTAACTTTCTTTCTTTAAATTTTCCATTATTTGTTCTTTTCTACGGCTGAAACCACAATACCTTAAGCGCTAATGGCCAAAATGGCTGCTCTGATGAACTTTTTCCATGAAAATACGGCTTTTTGGACGTATTTTTGGTTTGGAGAACGGGCACGGGAAACGGACCGTTTTTTTTTGGCACGGGCACGGGGAACGGCACGGGAGGGAGTAGCACGGGGACGGGGAACGGCACGGGGGGGGGGTGTCTTCCCGAACACTAGTAAAGCGTTATTTTCCGAACACTAGAGCACTGGTAAAGTTTACCATAAATTGCAAATGTTTCACTTATTGACCACGCGGGGACCAGGGATTTCGTCGAATGACGGGGTAGGGGCGGGGCGGAGGCACGGCGTTGAGTGACGATGTGTGACGGAGGAGGACGGCACGAGGGGGGGGGAGGGGGATGTCAAAACTGGCTGAATCACGTGATCGAATTTCTGGACGCTCTCTTATTTCAGTACTAAATCATGTTGCTGATGATAGGCTTTCATACAGTTCCGGCCTCCGTCAGACGTACAAAGTCATGACTTACTGCTTGCTCGTCTCCAGGGCCTGCTTCTGCCGGTCATCGAAGGCCAGACGATAGTCGGAGTTCCAAACCAGCCACAGGTCTTCAACCTCTTTCATTAGCTTCAAGCCTGCTTCATCGTTCTCAACCAACATTAGAGCGTCAGCGCGTCTTTCAATTCCTAAACTCACCAGGGTAAACGTGCGGATCCGTTCTAGATCAAGATCCCGCCAGGAAAATTATTTCAGGGTTTATTATGTTACCCATTCAAAACCCGTCACAATGTTAAAATTATGTCGTAAGTGTGTACTAGAGACCAAAACAAGGTCGAAAAAGTCGAAAGGGCAAAGGCGGTTTATTAATGGGTCTACAAAAAGAACTGCCGGCTCGTGTGCCCGGCTTTCTCACAAAGCAGGTCACCTACGCATGATCCTGTTAGTTAGTCATTGAGTACATTTTCCGTGCGCCGAGTTCCTGGTACGTACGGATGTCAAGGGCATTCCTCCAATGGCCAAAAACGACCTACTTACCCGTGATTTGATCAGGCCAGGAAGGGTAATCGTTCTTCGCTCCGTCCCAGATGGCTGCTGGTTCGCAATCTTCCAACTCGTCGTCCTCCTCGTCGAATGAACCCAGCAAAGTGTTCCGTGCTTCGAGCTTACGCCTTCTGTCGGTTTCTGGCGTAGTACATCCGTCGGACCTGGCCAGCTTGCGGCCGAAAACGTTCATCGAATGACTGGGCGCAATGAGCGGTAGCACTAGTGGGCCGTCCTTCTCGAGGCGAATGAGTTGACCGCATGTTTGGTGAATAACTGAAGCGGAGTACGTAACGTTACATGCACTTTGAGTTCCGGTATTTTCGGTTCTGTAGTTTCGGTACCGGTCTTTTTGGGCCACCGGCTCAGTAACCTATTCGGGAGCGTGCGCGTTAGAGCTTAGCCTTAGGAACGCTAAGGTATGCAGTTTACCCGGCTTTAGAAACACCTGTTAGTGGTCGTACACCAAATTACAGGGATCGAAGTACCAATTGGTATTTTGTTCCCGTACCAAAGAGGCCAGGACCAAAACTATGGGGACGGAGGGACCGGTACCGAATGTACTAGGTCACATTAGGTAAATACGTTTTAAAGTTTACATTATCACAGGGAACAATTTTGACGTTATCGCGGCTGCAAGGCTAGTGGTACCGACCTCTCTGCCTCGTGACGCTGCGCTTTAGATACTCCTGGACCACCTTTACAGATAGACGAGCACAATCAGGATTGAACTTCGTCGAAACTTGGACGCAAGCGGAGAGATTCGATTGGCAGTAGGCCGTGTACATTTCGAGAATGACCTCTCTGACAGACGGCGACCTCCCGTGGGTAGTTTAGCAGCGCGGACTTCCGTTCCAAAGCGACGTTGCCGACCATCCGTGAAAATCGGGCAAAGTGCACATCGGACTTTCGTAAAACGGACGTTAATGCAACGTAGAGAGACTAACGATTTACTCATGCTAGCGGTGCCAAAAAGAGCTATCTTGTAGGTAAAAAACATCGTTGTCTTACTTTACATTCCGTCAAAATGGCGTAGATTCAACCCTACTCACGTATACATTTTTAATGAACGAAGCCCATTCGAATGGACGGTAGTTAAAGTATTTTATGCTCTTTTGTTTCCCGCGGTAACGCATGCGAACCAACTGCCTTATTGCTGGCTACGAAGAACAGCACGTACAGATGGTTCAGCATTATGCTCTCATTTAGAGAACCAGTAGGTAGGTAGGTAAATTTTATTCAGCTAAAAAATGTTCAACCATTCCGAAATTAGTCCACAACGTCCTCTTCTGGATTTAAACCAATTTCTTCTGGTGGAATCAGCCAGAAGGTTTCCATAGGTCCCTTGCCCTAAAAATTGAGCACCTTGATTGAAGTACGACGGCTTTACTGCAACTGTTTGCTTGCCTTTATCAACACTTCTCCTCTGCTCTCCGTGTAATACCGGCCGTTGCCGAGTACGCTAGTCGCATAACGGTGCGTCGTAGCGCTGATGTGAATCTTTCCTGCTGAAAGCTGAGCTTAAGCAACAACTAAGCATGTGCCATCACGTACGCTTGCCGTTGCTCTCCATCTTTGCGGCAGTGTTAACTGTCTCGCCGAACACGCAATACCTTGGAGCGGTCATGCCGACGACTCCAGCTACGCAGGGTCCTGTGTGGATGGACTGTTATATGAACCCGAAATGACGGCGACATACCCGTATGCATTCCAACTCGAATGCTAATCTGATGGTCGGGTGCATGCGGAACTTTAAACTGCTTGAGAACTCGAAGAAATGCGAAGGACATTTCAGCGATTTCGCGCACGTGATTGTCACCGTTTCGAAGCGGTAGCCCGGACACGCAGTGCAATCCGTCGCCGATAGTTTCCACCTGCGTACGTCTCGTAGATAAAAGTAAATACTTCTAATTATCTACCTTGTAGACGTCATGTTGGTCAATAATCGAGTCAAATTCGGTGTACAGCTCGTTCAGGAGATTTACTACCTAAAGCAATGTGTCTCAACGCTATTTATACATTTCTGGTATGCCTGCAATGGCGTGCTCCTTCCGGCTAAAGTCGTGAAGGACACTATGTCGGAGAAGAAGACCGTCACCGCTTCAAAAAGCTCCGGTTCAGCAGTAACGCCCAGTTTCAGCTTATCTGCGACGGCCCTAAACAAAATTGTGTGCTTGATATGCTTCATTGTCCTTTCGACCTTGGCAGCATTCGGTAGAGAAGGATGTCTGATTTCTTTTTCTCGGCTATGAGTTCTTTCATGCGCTCATCCACTTCCTGCTCCAATGCGGAAGCATTTGACTCGAGGAGATTAAAAATGTAGTCCATGAGGTTGGTTGACCTAAGCACGGGAGTGAATCAGCGCTCACAACAACGTGAGCGATGAGCGCAACAGAAGCCTTAAATGAGCTTACGCGTTATTCAGCGTGACCGCTTTGAGTGATTCACGAATGGCGTCGATCTTTGGGCGCCGTTCAGGCGACTCATCCCAACATTCTCTGACTAGTTGGATCTAAAAATGCACAAGTAGCCTTGCGGTAACTGAGGTATGATGTGCGTACCAGTCGCGGGTTGTGGTGGACTCCTTCGTCCGTCATGTCTGGACGATAAGGAGGATGGCGGCCGCGCTGAACGTTGTAGAGAATTTCTAAGAAAAAGGCACTGAAAGCAGTAAACGCTACACGAAAAATGCATACCGGTCACATTGTGCGTACCGAAAAGTTTAGTTTTTTTCCTAACTTTTTTCTTTTTCTAACTAACTAACTAACCTAACTAAAAAAATTTTCCTAATATCATTTAGGTTTTCAGATTTGGTTATGCAATTAATTAGGGTCCATCGGTATTCCTCCACGAGCAACGCTTACGTTCGAGGTTGAGTTCATTCTCGCCGAGATTCCACGCTGGTCGCCGACTGATCAGCTCTGAACAGATTATCGCAAAGCTGTAGATATCTCCCGGCTTGCTGCCTATGCAATTCTCTCTTGATCGAAGTATCTCGGGAGCGACCCAGAGGTTTGCTGAAATCCAAACATGAGTACTAAATTTGACTGCGTTCTGCTGACATTTATCCTTCTTCTGTCGTGCTTGTACCGCTTTGAAGGCGGAGAGACCGTACTCTTGAACCTTCACCTGCCAGCGGTCACTGACAAGGCAGGCGCTCGATGTCAAGCATCCATGCTGCTTCAAGATTGATGAGTTATGGATGAAGAAGAGTCCCTATGACATGCAATAAGCATGCACTCTTCCAGCTTCATAAGGGTACCTCGCATATGTCGCGCATCAGCGACGTGGCTATGAAGGCGTCAAGCGTCGTCGAGTCCTGTTCGATGATGTCGGCGATGGATCCCCTCGAGCAATAGCGCCAAAGGGACTTGATCTTCGGTGACTCCAAGCAGATGCCGAGAAACTTATTAAGGTTCTCGTGGTCGACGTTGCGCATCTAAAGTGCTGGTGAGCAATGTCGCCAACTAGAACACCTACAAATCGAAATTCGCTTTCGTGCTCTTTTGACAATTCTACACGATAGTCGATCTTCCGCGCGATCACCGCCTCCTTGTTATAGAAGCAATAGAGCGTCCTTGCGGTGTCCTTCTTAACCATAATAGAGCTCTTGGTAGAAGCGCTGATTCCACTTTGGATGGAGCGGTAACTCCTAGCGATATCCGACTGCAAAGCGAACTTGTGAGGCCCATCGTAGCCGTGTAAGCGCTCACGTTACCTTTTGATCCTGCCGAATGAGCATGTGGAAAGGGATCTGCCAAAGAGAATTGAGCCGCTTAATCTCCCTTGTGCGTGACCTGCCAAATAACGGCATAGGTAAGCAGAGCGTAAGCTCTTCCTACCTCCAGATGGCGAAGAATAGAAGAATCATTGTGGCCACGACGACGCCAGCGAACACAGTCAAGCCAATAATATACGGATAACCAACTTCCCATACAGATGGCGGACAGCCAGATCCGTCAAAATCGCAGACTGGTCTTGACGGCGGTCTGAAAGGTGCTCAAGGACTTCGTACCAAATCGAACAACGAACCTCATACCGCCCCAATGGAACCACAAGACTGATTCGTCCGTGTAATGAGCGTCGAAATGGTTCTATAGCATAATGACGGTCTTCAAAAGTTGCTTAGCTAGGTTTCTTACAGTCTCTGCCTCATCGCTGTTAACGGTTGCCATGTGTTTTTGGTTTCCCTTTGAGTCAAGAGCATATAGGAAGAATATTGGGCGCTTGTAGCCGCCATTTGAAATGACCAGCTTGCCCGAGACGCCTGAATCGTGACGTCAAACAAATGGATACACAAATCGTGCGGGCACCTTGGTATACGCCGTTGCTGTGCTGTGCTATGAGCGTTCCATTTCTGGCGCCGTCTTCGCCAACCTCCTCGATGGTTCGATTAAGGGCATTCGCATAAATGTAGAAGGCATCTGCCATAGAAGCTGAGCTTCTTGAAGCCTGGATTTTCCATTACAAAGTCACCGATGGAACCTAAGGCTACATTTCCGTCCTTCGGGCAGTCATCGCAGTAGAATGGCCATTTGTGCATGTTCCCAACGACGGCGTCGTTGAACTCGGGCGAGCTGGCGTTAGTCTGCTGGGTGTCGAGCACGAGCACCTTCTCACATGCCTTCTTGACGATAGCGTCCTTACCGTCGGTTTCGTTGCGCGTGTCCTCCCAAAAAGGTGGATCTCCTACATCATTAGTTTGCTTGGTAGAATGGCCGGTGACCTACCAAAGCCCATTCGCGTGGCCACTATGAACACGTAAACGTATTCGTCGGTGAGCATATTGTTCTCGGTGGCTGCCAGAAGGAAGTCGCGTGTGCTGGTTGTAGAGTCAAGGCACGTTACGATGACTTAAAGCGGAGAATGGGAAATAGGTAATGGCCACATGGCCAACCTCGTGCCGTGTTCTTCACATTTCCTAGCTGTGTCCTGATCGAGTCGTAGGTAGCGTTTTCCAAGTTCCTCTTGTACAATAAGCTCATGTTTACGTCTGTTCGAAGTGGTATGTACTAAATCCGTCGACATACAATATGTGCTAACCGGCACAACTTACTTCTAGACTTGATTGTATTAAGGCACAGAACGGCGAGTACGATCCCGTAGTAGCGCTGTAGAAGAAAACATACTCATTCCACTGGAACTCCCGGAAAACCGCTACGAGGCAGAGAGTTACTCTGAAATCGAGATCTACGAAATGTGTCGCAGTCAGCCTACCCCCAAGCGGTGCTAACGTCCATGACTGTGGTGGGAAAGCGTTGCCGATCTTCCATCTCGGTGGCGGCCAGTGGGCCCCAAGTGAACATGGGTAGATTGTAGAATTTGGCAACAATTCCCGCCGGCATGGCGGCTAAGATGGGAAACGTCGAAAATACACAGCGGTTAAGAACCTACCCGAAGTGCACGTGGGACCGATTATGACGTCCACTTTGTCGTGCTTGTAGAGCCGGTTTGCATACGCAATGCTTAGTGACTCATCACACTGGTCGAAGTACCAGGTGACGCTAAACGAGGCTTGCGTTTGGCAGCGTTGCAGGACTCACGTGTAGTTAGTGCCAGGTAAAATGCCTTCTTCGTTTACACGGTCGATGCTGTAGGTAAGTGCGCCAGCCGACGACTTAAATCCCAACGATGAGTCTAGCGCCTCAACACCATTGGGTAGTAGCATGCCGATGTGGATGTGTCGGCTCTGAAACGGGAATACCAAAGGAGGGCCGTACGAAAAGCAGTACGATTCGCTGATGGGTACTTCGCTCTTGCCGGAGAGTGATAACTTACCAAAACAGCCGACGTGAACAGAAGGACGCACAGGGAAAATAGCCAAGTAAAACCTGCCATGATACGCTATGTTGGCATGCAGGCACTCCACTGGATGGGCTACTTGTGCTTGCTCTTCGTTATGTACTGAGTATAGTTCGCCATCCCCCTCCGTTCACCGTAGTGCTTCATTTGATTCCATTGTTGGACGCGTGGATGCGCAGCGAAGCCCCGAGTGGGAACTTCGTATGCGAACGACGCGGAACTAAAGGTTGTTCCGGTCGTACATGTTGTTCGCGCGTATGTTAACTAAGGTTTCCAAGAAAAGCACGAGAACGGACCGTCAGGCGAATAGCTCCATGTGGTGCAATGTAGAAAATGACTAAGTACCTCCAAGAACGAAATGCGAGAATCAAACTAAGCACAATCGTAGTTAAGCCAAACCGCGGCAGCCCTGATAAGTCCATCGTTTGCATTTACCGTCGATCCTTGAGTGCGTCTAACTTACGAAACCAAGAATGATTCACCGACAATTCATGACGCTTGTGGCTCTATTTTCACGCATTGGCCGAGGCGATTCAGGGGAGAAACATTTCTGTATCGTGTGCATCATAAGCAAGCTTTGGACAACTGTTTATTGTTACGGCTTCATTTGTTGTTTTCCACTGGTCTCTGTTTTAGAGAACATTTTTTCTGCTTTACGATTGCTCCTTTCCCGCATGCAGCGCTTAACAGTCCGATGTAAACTGCAACTTCTTAGTGACTCCACAAGTCCGCTCGAGTCACCGAAAAGCTCTTAAAGCTCTAAACGAACTAGGTAAGTGTTCAACTTAGATAGCTCCGACCTTTACATCACAGAGTTCAAGCAACAACAAGACGGAAAGTTACAGCAACATCAGTCATTATTTTACCAGCATTATCGAGAGCACCACTTAAGTTATTGTGAACAAGTCAAGGCAGCTGATCCTAGAAGTATCTGTTGGGCTGCTCGCTCTTCACGGTCGCCGGGTTGAAGCCCATGAAGTTGCTCGCGTAGGCTCCCGGAAAGGTGTGGTTCCAGCCAGGCTAAAACATGAACTGTTAACGTGTAACTTGGTTAATAAGCTAGACTAGCTTTTACCGCGGCCCCCTCTCCGAGGGGGCCCATTTCTTTGTTGAATTGCTACAAGATGTAACAAAAATGCAGGCAACTTTGCACATTTGTTAGAGCGTCCATCGGGACTTCTCAGCGCTTTTAACGATCTGTTTTGTTCTGTTGGAACCTCTGAGAAATCTCGCTGAAAGCTCTGAGAAGTCCTGCTGTAGGCTCTGAGAAGTCTTGCCGAATGCTCGGAGAAGGCTTGCTTGAAGCTCTAGGTTATCCTGCTTAAAGCTCGGAATCGTCCTCGTGGAACCTCTGAGAATCCTTGGTGTTAGTTCAGAGTTGTCCTGCTGA
>JNEY01000123.1:267718-291375 GCA_020875895.1 Aphelenchus avenae | reverse complement strand
TCGAAATTTCTATGCATTTCTTGCTCAAGAAGTATTGAACGTCTAGGACTTACAGGGCGCCATAGAAAGCCTGGATGTCCATGAGTTGACCACCGCGAAGCAGGGACCGAGCAACCTGCTCACGTGGGAAGAATCGCATGCTCAGCTCATTGTAGTCCGATGCCAGCTCAGCGGCCTCTTCTAAAGCAAAGGCGGTTTGGGAATATTCGCTATCCTTGACTTACGTTCCACCAGCGGAGTGAAGGAGTTCTGCTTCTCCGCTTTGCGTCGACCCTCCTGAATGTCTATGCCGACTCGCTGCTTAAACTCTCGGCGAAGCTTCGTTCCAGAATCCGCATTTTTGGCCCTAAAGAAGTCGCATCTTGTGACTGCAAGCACGCGAAAGGCCGACCTTCTGAGGTAACCGCCCAAGATGGACGAGTTGAGCAGCTCTGGAGGATTGATGCGTCGAAGCATCTCGCCGATCGTGACCGTGTATTTCTTGGTGGTGAGGAGAGTGAGTCGAGAGTTGACCTCATCGAACTTCTCGTTGAGGTCGACGTTTAGCGGAATACCGACTGAAACTGACCGATGTCGTACTTTCTCTAACAGATAAAATAATAAGAATTGTTGCCCTTGTCGCTAAGGAAGGATTCCTCTAACAGACTCCTCTCGATTGCCCCCACCCAAATTCACGGCAGACCTGGAGGCACATCAATCATCAACTAAGGCCCCGTTCTAGTAAAAGAGCCCCTTATGAGCCTCACGAGAAATATAAATGAGCCTCCCTCTAAACCCCCCAAAGTTTACCATAAATGCTCATAAAGATGGCCTTAGAGGTATTTTAGCGTATTTAGCGGCCATTACATGGAGCGCGCTTTTTTGGTAACTTAATACGATGGATGGTCTCTAGACCATTCGGGCCGGCGAGATAGCCCCTCGCTTCTAGGAAATCCATTTCGATCATGAATGCGTACCAAGCGGTACCGCATGCAGAAGCATGCGTGCGTGCACTCATGCGTACTAAACGGTATCGCATGCTAGCGGTACCGAATACATGAATTTGTGTGCTAACTTGAGTAGACCCCTAAAATTACGCGAAGTCGATTGAGCATGCAAAAAGACAAAAACGAAAAAGTTAAGAATATGTAAAAAAAATTTCAGAAATCCAAAAGAGAGATAACTTTCAAAAATTTTCGAAGAATTCGATATTCATTACTCAATTTTTGAAACATGGTTGTCCGGACCAGGACACTCGGGTCATACAGCAAAGCAACGGGAGGATGGAAACATTTCGGCGGCAGAATGGAGCGAGAAAGGAAAATTTCAGTGAATTCGAGCCATCCCTCAGGCATTCAAAGAAATGCTTACGGCTGGAGAATGCGAGCTTCTTGTCGCGCGCGTCGTTGTGAACGCCGCTGTCCGAAGAATTCTCGAGCCCACTCGAAGATCCGCTAGAGGCACTCGTCGAGTTCGACTTCCTCGAAGAGCCTTGCAGATTGCCGCTGGACGTCAGAGGCGTCTGCGTTCCCATGTTAGCGAGGTTGGCCCACGTTGACGAAGCGTTAGCGCTGTAGGTCTAGAGTGACAACCTGATGTTAAAGGGGCGACCATGGTGGGGCACGAACCTGAGAGTTTTTGTAGGTGCCGCTACCATCAGCCATGCCATAGTTCGGTGTGCGCCAGAAGTTCTGGGAGCCTGAAAGCACCCAATGCATTGAGTAATCACCCATCAATTGATTGTTGTCTGGTTAAAAAGTTAACTCTCTTGTTACGTCTAATATCGGCCCTACCTCAATGAAGCTCATTCCCTTCTAATTTAAGCCCGCGTCCCCAACTCTGGGCAAGCGGGCCAAGGCCTGGCCCGTCGGGCCAGGTCGGGTTCGTGACCATCAATTTCACATTGCACCGGGCCCGGGCCGGGTCTCAGCGGCAAGGGCCCGGCTCGCAGGCCCGGTATAGTCCCGTCTCCCTACAAAAATATGCCTTTTGTGCAAGATTTGAAGTACTTTTAACCAGAAGTTGCGGTTATTTTGCTCATTCCCGCCAAAATGGTGTACTTCTACCCATTTTATACTATTTAGCTAATTAATCCTAGTTCTAGAATAGACTCATGGTAGTGAACGCAAGCATCCTATCAGCGGCAATTTTTCCGGGCCTACGGTCCTCCTAGATCGGAATATTTGAAGGCTCCCTCCCAGCTAAATCCAAAAAAAACAAATTAAGGAGTACCGAAATATTCAAGACTCGGGACTTAAATCGAGGTAATAAGATAATTAATTCAGGATCAAAGATTCCCTTCCCGTTTTTTCGCCACTGGACACGGTTAACAAGAGCAAAAGTCGGCTGTCTTTGTCCTTGTACTTTCCGTCTAGCGAACTTACCCATTGACGACGAGCCCAGCATCATGCCGTATCCGGGGTATCCTGCCAAAGGCGTAGATTGAGCCAAAGGAGCGAACTAAACATCAGGGATAACTTAATTGTGATACACACCGCATACCTGACTGAACGTTGAACTATTCAGATCGCTGCGAGCTGGAGTAGTCAGCGGGCCGGCGTGTGAACTGTCCTCGGCGTCACTGTCGCTTTCCTTCTCAGAAGACTCATCCGAAGACTCAGATTCGTCCGCTGCTTTGGCAATCTTGGACGGTTGGTTCTCCTAAAAGATTGCGCGTAGCGGTTTAGAGCATAGATCGCGAACTCCTTCAATGTTAGAAGATGCCTGTTGATATTTACCTTCTCAGCGTCATCGAAGCGACGTTTGCGCGACGGCTCCGTCACTGCGTTGTTGTTCGTGGAACCGCTCGTTCCCGGCATGTGGGCAGCTGCAAGCTGCGCATAGCCTTGAAGCCCATACATGGCGTTCTGGTAGTCGTTCGGCCACATGGACATGGCGAGTTGGACTGGTAAACTTCTGTAACATAGCAAATTCTCGTCATAGTTGCGTAGACTGCAATGACTAGCCGCTATCGAACACGAAAACGCTAAGAGAATGTATGCAACGGGTTTTCATGCGCAATATGCGTTACACCCTACAATGTCGGTACACAACAAGTGGACCTTCGCCTATTCTGAACATCCTAGGCCTCAGCCTAAGCAGAGTACTAAGCACTAGAGCTAGATAGACTAAGGGGTATGTTTTTCAATTAGCGGTCGTTTTGCTGCAGATTAAGGCGGGTTTGCTGCAGATGCCCAGGCATACCCCGCTGTACGCAAGCACTCATGAAGAAAGTAGGCAATTGACGGGCTTAGGGTCCTTTTTCATGTGCACAGGGATGGAAATATCCGAGTGGGTGATGTTTGGGGACGGAAATGTCGCGCACTGCTACCTACAGCACTCGTAAAGAAACAAGCTAAAAAACGCCAGTATGATCCAAGATCCTTTCCAAAATTTCTTCCCTTTCTGACTACCTAGCAGGCTACGAGCGCATTACCTATTTAAAAGAATAAGTAGCCTACAATAACGTAAGAATTAGCACGGAGTGTCAGGCACCATTTGCCGCGGGACATAATGCATGATTTTAAAGAAGCGCCCTCTCAGAAATGAGGCACGGGTGGCTTCCGTGGCATGCAAATGGGCTTTCGAATGGGCGGGCACTGGGCTCGAGAGACCACCTTCGACAGTCCGCATGGCATTTGAACTTTAATCACTCAATGCCGGTGTGGGAAACCTGATTGATATACTGGCCGACTACCGAACACAGCGCGTCGGAAAAGCGGACGCGAGAATGACGTTCCATAGGCCCGCAGGCTGCTTTCAGGTTGTTGCAAGCGAGAACGCCGTTGAGTGAGAACGGGGGAGAGATGCGTCACTCCTCCCGACGAGCTCTCCAGACGTGTCATAAAGCGGCAAAACGGTAGCGAGTGCAGCGTTATCACCTTGTAATCCCTGCCGTTTCGTGCATTCCCGCCATTTTTCAGTCCATGCGCACGGAAGTTGCCGAAAGTAATCACCGAATATCGACTCGGATTCAGATTCAAATCAACGGAAACCGATGTAAAAGGGGGATAGACTCACGGAGGCGCTGCTGGTCGAAGCTAAAGTTTTCGAAAAAGCGGAAAAGCACTGGTTTAGGCAGTTTGTTTCGTTAGTTCACGACAAAAGCAAAAGTCTTCCTGTGAACCTACTCCACATAAAACGTGCACAACTGAGGTGGTCGTGACAGAAGACTGGATATTCAACGTTAACGACGCTCTGGATATGTGACTGGCATTAGATTGTGTCCGGTCAAGCATGTTTGTAGCTTGTCTTTGCACCGCACAAACAATATCAGTTGCGACAGCCTTTATGGACACCGCGATCACAAGTAGTTGGCGCTAAGTATCTTATCGATTCGATGTACGAATTATTGGCTTCCTTAATCGGATCCGCAAATTTGTTTTCGAACGCGTTCTAGCGGTCACTCACAAGTCAGCGGCCTGTGGCATTCATACAAAAGACCCGGAGAGACCGTCAGGCGCGCTGGACAGTCGTCAAATGCCCGAGAACTTCGCACGTTTGAATCCACTTAAAATGTGGACTCGAAAGCCTTCCGGATATGCTCCTCTTTTCGTTGGATTTTGTTTTCGCGCACCACAGGTCAAACCGAATGAACGCGTGAAGTTTATTTGAATTCGTGTATGCGAATGTGAATGTTACAGCGGCGGTTCCACAAAACTCTAGCGATCGGCGACCTAAGCGACCAAAAATCNAACATGAACTGTTAACGTGTAACTTCGTTAACAAGCTAGATGGCAATCAAGGTTGGGCGGATCTCGGTCTCGGTCAGCGAAAAAACCTCGCCCATTCCGACTTTTTGACGGTGTGCCGCATGCAGCGCCCAGGCCACATTTTAGGCTTAATCGTAAGATTTGAGTCAAAATTTCGTCGGAATCGCTAGCGGCGGACTAAATTCCGCACGAAGTAGTCACCAACCAACATTCCTGATTAAAATATTCGCAATATTTCCTGAAAACATAGAAAACCGTCGAAATAGCCTCCCCGATTTTGAGGCGAAAATTAGCTGAAATCTCGGTTTCGGCACTCCTGTGGTTTGGGCCTCGGTCGTTGAGAAATTCCGCCCAGCCCTGGTGGCAATCATCAAGCATGAAATGTGCATACCATTTGGAGGCCTCCAGGAAGCATCGCGTTCTGACCCATGAGCGCGATGCACGTCTCGAAGATGCCCGCAAGGCTTTGCCACGCCGTCTGATGCGCCGCCACGCCGAAGCCGTGCGTTCGCTACAAACCAAATTGTCGGATATGACGAGTGATTGAAGGCATACCAGGGAATAGTCGGTGAGTCTCTTCGTAACCTCGATCCAGAGCGGATCCTCCGGATGGGCAGTGGTGGGGTCCTTCAGGTTCTCCTCGCCCCGCTTCGAACCCGGGCTTCGGTCGTTGTCGAGAATCTCGATGGCTTTACGAACGACGCTTCTAAAACAGTACTCAACAACAGGAGAGTATCGAAACTATTCTGAATAAATCGTAAAGCTGATAAAAATCTTCAAAAAATCGAAAAAAATAAACAAACTTACAGCGGGAAGCCAATTTAGATTTTCAAAATTGAAATGCGAAGCGAGCGTGCAGAAAATGCTTGACGGTTACAGGGGGTTTTAGATCCCCTTGCGCGAGCTGTACGAGGGAATGCGTCACGTGACGCTAAGCACTGTGCATGGCCGCCGCTAAGCGCCAACCACCAAATTTTTCGCTATATTTACCAAATTTTCCACGAAAATTTTGTTGGTATCGCCTGCGGCGGGCCATATTCTGGATGGTTCTTCTTCGAATTTTAATGAAATCTGATGGTATTACGGTACGTTGCTACGTGTATTTTGAGCGTATTTTAAGCGTGACTGTCACGAGGGGGGCGGGCTGGGTCAGCCCGACCGTCATACAAGCGTCACAACGGGAAGGGGCACAAATGGATCAAAAAGGGACTTTGATCGTTCGTTACACTGGGACCGTTACGTATTTTCTGGACGCTCTCAAAGCCAAAACAAAAGCATCTTCGAAAATCGAAATTTCTATGCATTTCTTGCTCAAGAAGTATTGAACGTCTAGGACTTACAGGGCGCCATAGAAAGCCTGGATGTCCATGAGTTGACCACCGCGAAGCAGGGACCGAGCAACCTGCTCACGTGGGAAGAATCGCATGCTCAGCTCATTGTAGTCCGATGCCAGCTCAGCGGCCTCTTCTAAAGCAAAGGCGGTTTGGGAATATTCGCTATCCTTGACTTACGTTCCACCAGCGGAGTGAAGGAGTTCTGCTTCTCCGCTTTGCGTCGACCCTCCTGAATGTCTATGCCGACTCGCTGCTTAAACTCTCGGCGAAGCTTCGTTCCAGAATCCGCATTTTTGGCCCTAAAGAAGTCGCATCTTGTGACTGCAAGCACGCGAAAGGCCGACCTTCTGAGGTAACCGCCCAAGATGGACGAGTTGAGCAGCTCTGGAGGATTGATGCGTCGAAGCATCTCGCCGATCGTGACCGTGTATTTCTTGGTGGTGAGGAGAGTGAGTCGAGAGTTGACCTCATCGAACTTCTCGTTGAGGTCGACGTTTAGCGGAATACCGACTGAAACTGACCGATGTCGTACTTTCTCTAACAGATAAAATAATAAGAATTGTTGCCCTTGTCGCTAAGGAAGGATTCCTCTAACAGACTCCTCTCGATTGCCCCCACCCAAATTCACGGCAGACCTGGAGGCACATCAATCATCAACTAAGGCCCCGTTCTAGTAAAAGAGCCCCTTATGAGCCTCACGAGAAATATAAATGAGCCTCCCTCTAAACCCCCCAAAGTTTACCATAAATGCTCATAAAGATGGCCTTAGAGGTATTTTAGCGTATTTAGCGGCCATTACATGGAGCGCGCTTTTTTGGTAACTTAATACGATGGATGGTCTCTAGACCATTCGGGCCGGCGAGATAGCCCCTCGCTTCTAGGAAATCCATTTCGATCATGAATGCGTACCAAGCGGTACCGCATGCAGAAGCATGCGTGCGTGCACTCATGCGTACTAAACGGTATCGCATGCTAGCGGTACCGAATACATGAATTTGTGTGCTAACTTGAGTAGACCCCTAAAATTACGCGAAGTCGATTGAGCATGCAAAAAGACAAAAACGAAAAAGTTAAGAATATGTAAAAAAAATTTCAGAAATCCAAAAGAGAGATAACTTTCAAAAATTTTCGAAGAATTCGATATTCATTACTCAATTTTTGAAACATGGTTGTCCGGACCAGGACACTCGGGTCATACAGCAAAGCAACGGGAGGATGGAAACATTTCGGCGGCAGAATGGAGCGAGAAAGGAAAATTTCAGTGAATTCGAGCCATCCCTCAGGCATTCAAAGAAATGCTTACGGCTGGAGAATGCGAGCTTCTTGTCGCGCGCGTCGTTGTGAACGCCGCTGTCCGAAGAATTCTCGAGCCCACTCGAAGATCCGCTAGAGGCACTCGTCGAGTTCGACTTCCTCGAAGAGCCTTGCAGATTGCCGCTGGACGTCAGAGGCGTCTGCGTTCCCATGTTAGCGAGGTTGGCCCACGTTGACGAAGCGTTAGCGCTGTAGGTCTAGAGTGACAACCTGATGTTAAAGGGGCGACCATGGTGGGGCACGAACCTGAGAGTTTTTGTAGGTGCCGCTACCATCAGCCATGCCATAGTTCGGTGTGCGCCAGAAGTTCTGGGAGCCTGAAAGCACCCAATGCATTGAGTAATCACCCATCAATTGATTGTTGTCTGGTTAAAAAGTTAACTCTCTTGTTACGTCTAATATCGGCCCTACCTCAATGAAGCTCATTCCCTTCTAATTTAAGCCCGCGTCCCCAACTCTGGGCAAGCGGGCCAAGGCCTGGCCCGTCGGGCCAGGTCGGGTTCGTGACCATCAATTTCACATTGCACCGGGCCCGGGCCGGGTCTCAGCGGCAAGGGCCCGGCTCGCAGGCCCGGTATAGTCCCGTCTCCCTACAAAAATATGCCTTTTGTGCAAGATTTGAAGTACTTTTAACCAGAAGTTGCGGTTATTTTGCTCATTCCCGCCAAAATGGTGTACTTCTACCCATTTTATACTATTTAGCTAATTAATCCTAGTTCTAGAATAGACTCATGGTAGTGAACGCAAGCATCCTATCAGCGGCAATTTTTCCGGGCCTACGGTCCTCCTAGATCGGAATATTTGAAGGCTCCCTCCCAGCTAAATCCAAAAAAAACAAATTAAGGAGTACCGAAATATTCAAGACTCGGGACTTAAATCGAGGTAATAAGATAATTAATTCAGGATCAAAGATTCCCTTCCCGTTTTTTCGCCACTGGACACGGTTAACAAGAGCAAAAGTCGGCTGTCTTTGTCCTTGTACTTTCCGTCTAGCGAACTTACCCATTGACGACGAGCCCAGCATCATGCCGTATCCGGGGTATCCTGCCAAAGGCGTAGATTGAGCCAAAGGAGCGAACTAAACATCAGGGATAACTTAATTGTGATACACACCGCATACCTGACTGAACGTTGAACTATTCAGATCGCTGCGAGCTGGAGTAGTCAGCGGGCCGGCGTGTGAACTGTCCTCGGCGTCACTGTCGCTTTCCTTCTCAGAAGACTCATCCGAAGACTCAGATTCGTCCGCTGCTTTGGCAATCTTGGACGGTTGGTTCTCCTAAAAGATTGCGCGTAGCGGTTTAGAGCATAGATCGCGAACTCCTTCAATGTTAGAAGATGCCTGTTGATATTTACCTTCTCAGCGTCATCGAAGCGACGTTTGCGCGACGGCTCCGTCACTGCGTTGTTGTTCGTGGAACCGCTCGTTCCCGGCATGTGGGCAGCTGCAAGCTGCGCATAGCCTTGAAGCCCATACATGGCGTTCTGGTAGTCGTTCGGCCACATGGACATGGCGAGTTGGACTGGTAAACTTCTGTAACATAGCAAATTCTCGTCATAGTTGCGTAGACTGCAATGACTAGCCGCTATCGAACACGAAAACGCTAAGAGAATGTATGCAACGGGTTTTCATGCGCAATATGCGTTACACCCTACAATGTCGGTACACAACAAGTGGACCTTCGCCTATTCTGAACATCCTAGGCCTCAGCCTAAGCAGAGTACTAAGCACTAGAGCTAGATAGACTAAGGGGTATGTTTTTCAATTAGCGGTCGTTTTGCTGCAGATTAAGGCGGGTTTGCTGCAGATGCCCAGGCATACCCCGCTGTACGCAAGCACTCATGAAGAAAGTAGGCAATTGACGGGCTTAGGGTCCTTTTTCATGTGCACAGGGATGGAAATATCCGAGTGGGTGATGTTTGGGGACGGAAATGTCGCGCACTGCTACCTACAGCACTCGTAAAGAAACAAGCTAAAAAACGCCAGTATGATCCAAGATCCTTTCCAAAATTTCTTCCCTTTCTGACTACCTAGCAGGCTACGAGCGCATTACCTATTTAAAAGAATAAGTAGCCTACAATAACGTAAGAATTAGCACGGAGTGTCAGGCACCATTTGCCGCGGGACATAATGCATGATTTTAAAGAAGCGCCCTCTCAGAAATGAGGCACGGGTGGCTTCCGTGGCATGCAAATGGGCTTTCGAATGGGCGGGCACTGGGCTCGAGAGACCACCTTCGACAGTCCGCATGGCATTTGAACTTTAATCACTCAATGCCGGTGTGGGAAACCTGATTGATATACTGGCCGACTACCGAACACAGCGCGTCGGAAAAGCGGACGCGAGAATGACGTTCCATAGGCCCGCAGGCTGCTTTCAGGTTGTTGCAAGCGAGAACGCCGTTGAGTGAGAACGGGGGAGAGATGCGTCACTCCTCCCGACGAGCTCTCCAGACGTGTCATAAAGCGGCAAAACGGTAGCGAGTGCAGCGTTATCACCTTGTAATCCCTGCCGTTTCGTGCATTCCCGCCATTTTTCAGTCCATGCGCACGGAAGTTGCCGAAAGTAATCACCGAATATCGACTCGGATTCAGATTCAAATCAACGGAAACCGATGTAAAAGGGGGATAGACTCACGGAGGCGCTGCTGGTCGAAGCTAAAGTTTTCGAAAAAGCGGAAAAGCACTGGTTTAGGCAGTTTGTTTCGTTAGTTCACGACAAAAGCAAAAGTCTTCCTGTGAACCTACTCCACATAAAACGTGCACAACTGAGGTGGTCGTGACAGAAGACTGGATATTCAACGTTAACGACGCTCTGGATATGTGACTGGCATTAGATTGTGTCCGGTCAAGCATGTTTGTAGCTTGTCTTTGCACCGCACAAACAATATCAGTTGCGACAGCCTTTATGGACACCGCGATCACAAGTAGTTGGCGCTAAGTATCTTATCGATTCGATGTACGAATTATTGGCTTCCTTAATCGGATCCGCAAATTTGTTTTCGAACGCGTTCTAGCGGTCACTCACAAGTCAGCGGCCTGTGGCATTCATACAAAAGACCCGGAGAGACCGTCAGGCGCGCTGGACAGTCGTCAAATGCCCGAGAACTTCGCACGTTTGAATCCACTTAAAATGTGGACTCGAAAGCCTTCCGGATATGCTCCTCTTTTCGTTGGATTTTGTTTTCGCGCACCACAGGTCAAACCGAATGAACGCGTGAAGTTTATTTGAATTCGTGTATGCGAATGTGAATGTTACAGCGGCGGTTCCACAAAACTCTAGCGATCGGCGACCTAAGCGACCAAAAATCTCTTTGAAAGACGCTGTGCATCGGCAAAGCGACGGCCCTACTTTTCAGAGCATCAGTGGAAACATAGGCAAGCGTGCTTATTTACTTCATGCCGAGTCACTTTCCGTTTCTACAAAACAGATACCGAACATTTTACTGACGCAACTACATCGAGATGACATGTGTTCGATGCGACCTTTTGAAGTTCAGAAGTTTCTTCACTCTTTCCCGAAATGCGGAACAGTATAGAGTGTAGATGAACGGGTTGATCGTGCTGGCCACAGGAAGCAGCATCGTGTTGAAGTTGACGAAGTCCGACCGCCACTCGGTAGAGCTTTTCTCAAGGAATCTGAAAGGACTCGATGGTTTTTCGCTCTGTGCATGCCGTGCGTACGTCAAAACGAGGTGAACTGCCATGGGCGTGTAGCAGAGAAAGAAGATCAAGACGCATATGGCGAGCATCTTTATCACCTGACGGCGGCTAGCTAGCGATTCGGACGGCATTGAAACATTAGAATGTCCTAAAAAAGAAACGTCAACATGTCCCAGAAGGCGACGTTACCACTAGTTTGCGGAAAGAGCTTTGGCCGGAGTGTGCAGCACATACGGCTGTAGAGCGTCACCGAAATGACCACGGGAACGACATACGTCACGACGAAGTCGGCTAGCTCATAGGCCGCGAAGAACTTCACTTTGTTGACGTGTATCAAGCATGCGTCCCAGTTGACTACAAGGGTGATTTCCACCTCAGTGTCCTATGCAAGTCTGGGCAACAACTTACGGACACTCGTGGGAACGCCAGTCACTTCTCGGCAGTAACTGTAGACGAAGTAGTAAGGCAAGTTGAAGAAGAAGCTGACGATCCAGATGACAATCACACAGACCAAAATTCCGCTCCTGCTTGCGTACCACGGGAACTTCAGTGGAGTCACCACAGCAGCGTATCTTAGCTCGTTCTGGATAGGGAAAGTCCAGAAAATACGTAACGGTCACAGTGCCTTTTTCGGACCCTGCCCCATCCTTATAACGCACTTTTTGCACTGATGTAATGCAAACATAGCCGATTGTCGGACTCTCCTTCCCCTCGCGGTAACCGTTACGTATGTTTCTGGTCGGTCCAGTACACTACATATTCATTAGGTTCCGTTGCTATTGCTATCAGACCAACCTTTCCGTTGCTATCAGCACGTATATAAAGATGGATGTGTTGAGTGCAGTCTTAGCGATGCACCAATCGGTTGGGTATAAAATGTCCTCGATCCTGAACACGACCGTCGCGTATGCCATTAACGGGACCCATAGTGGGATGGAAACCACAATGAAGACCAAGTCGGCAACAGCCTAAAACTTCTCTTCCGAACGCACATATCGTCGCACCCTACAAGATTCGTTAGCAGTAGGTTAATGGACGAGCTGCGCATTTTCTTGTCCCCGAGAACAGCAACGATGACGACTATATTCGCAGCAATGCCAACGATCGTAACGGTCACGAGAACGAACGTCGTCGCATACGCGAATAAAACAGAAGCCGCGTCGCGCAAGAACAACATGGTTTTTCGAATGAACCGCTGCTGTGCAGTCCTTCAATTGGTACCGACCACTCCTTCGAGAAGTCTGCCTTTAGCAGGAAGTAATTAATGAACCCATTGGGAATAAGAGTGCGAAGAATGCAGCTGCACATGGCGAAAACACCATTCGAACCTAGTAACTGGGTCTCCTTGATGTCAACAACTAGATGTCCTTTAGCAGAACGCACCGCAACGTTTCACTTCATCACAGACCTACCAAGCTCGACAATGATAATGATATGAAAGTAGGAATCCGAGATTTTTACAAGGAAATAAACACCGCGCACGTTGCATGTAGTCGCTCAGTGAAAATTAATTGGTATCACATTTCGGCACTCGACTGCGGAAAGAAAACCCGGTAAATTTAAATGGCACTAGGCAATCTACAATGGCCGGGTCGGTTGGCGGGCGGGGAGGTCAAAATTACGGATAGCCTACAATAAAATCATTAAACAATTGATCCCAGTACACAACAAACCGTTTTAGCCTATGCTGTTTGAATAGGGATGAAACACTCACAACCGCCCGAATGCGAAATTTACCCCTCCCAATCGACCTAGCCATTCATTGGCCCTTAGTATAAACCAAGCTCTCTATACTCACACGAGGTCCTGCAACTGTGACTTTATTTATAGCTTGGAAGACAATTATTACCGTCTGCGAAACCGCGTATTCGTACTGAAGCGTTCAACTTCAGGTTCCCTTATGCCGGGTACGCTAAGTGAAGAATACTCCCGCGAAGTCGATTTTGGCGGACTTAGAGAAGTGGGCAGCTGACTGTAGAAGTGGTAAATTACGTCGAGGAAGTTACGAAGGCGTGGAAACCGATGAAACAGATACGTCGTCACAAATGCCTTTATGCCGCAGCAGAATCCTAAACCAGAGTGAGAGCGTTCCTCAAGAAGTCCGTCTTACCGACGAAGGTTAGAAGGACACCATTCGGGAACACCGCCGAAGCCAAGAAGAATGCAAGAATCACCATGAAGAACTTGCGGCTGACATCTGGGTGCTCCCACGTGAACAGTCTAAACGAAACAAATTGTATGAAGAGTTTGACATGAGTCCGACACGTACGCTTTTGTCTTCTCCAGGAGATCCGCAAGGAACGTAAGAAGGATTTGGGCTCGACGCGCTACCTCGAACACTAGTTGTGCGCCGGATAACTCGACTCTCGGCATGGGTGTCTCTCGACGAGGCAGAAGGCACAAGCCCAGGTCGATACCCCTGGACAATGCGGTGTAAAGGTGGCTACCAGGAGGGACATACTTTTGAGTGCGTATGTAGTTGAAAGTGAGCTGGAGAAGTACGAGAAACAAGAACGTAGGTAAGAGCCATCCGCGGAATAGGCAGTACATGTACACGAAGAACATCGCCATCGAAGCAATGGGGTTTCTCCAAATGAGAATCTCGCGGACGCCTGCCACGAATTCAGCGTAAGGATGACTTTCGGATACTAAAGCAATAATGCGTTGTTTTTTACAGTGCCTCGGCGCTAGTTATGACGTGCCGTAGCGTGCAGTATTCTGAACGTACTACTTAGCCGTATTTATGAAACGTGAGTACGGCACGAAGGGGTCCGTACGGCACGGAGTACGGCGTGGGGGACGAGGAGATTTCGACATCATTTCTACTGGACGATCATTACTTACGACATCGTTTTATGTCCCGTCGAAGAATGTAGGCACTAAGCTTCGTCGAGTGGTTGCCCTTGCTTAGGTTACTGTTGTCGTTGGTTTCCGCCAGTGCGCCACGAACGTCTGCGTAGAACAACAGCAGACGATCCCGAAAGTGGTCCCACCTTGGGCGGACAGTAACCGGCGGTTCGTGCTCATCGCCCGAACTCAAGGGAGTATGCTGTCCGTCCAAAAGGTTTCCAGTGCTCCTTGATAACCGGAGAGAAGGTACCTCAAGAGATGCTCCACAAGTTGCTTGTTTTGGCTGCGGTAAGCGGCCGAATGGCAGCCTAAACTCGAACCATGCATTTGGCTATGGCTGCAAATAATTTTTCTTCAAGATGCGTGCAATATTAGTGGATGATAATGCCAACCTACGGCGAACTATCTCTCGCCAAGTGTGCAGCAGGAATTCGAGCACGAGTCACTAGCGGCGAGTCGGTTGGGTCGATTTCAGCAATTGCGGACACTGAAACATTTGTTCGAGCAGCGCTTGTTGTATGCAGATCTGGTTCGAACTTACCTATGTCGTAATTCTTGAGGAAAAGGCCAAGCAGCTGGTCATCTAGACCACCGCGAGCGGGATCAGTCGGCGGCTCAGGTTCTTCCACGAAGTCGTGTTCCGATTTCATGTTCAGACGCGGTGAACTGTGAACGTGATGCATCACTCTCACGCGTAAGTGGCTGGCTAAAACGGCTGAACACAAGCTGCTTTCTCCTTCTTATTACAGCGCGCGAGAAGAAATGAAAACTGAAGTTCATTGCTTCGCCATTACGGTTTCTTCTTCGATCAAGTGCAATGAAATGGAAAGTGTATGCAGCTGTCGCAATTCTCCTGATAGATCGGAACGACTACAGCTCAGCTGAGAAAAGCACAGTTGTGTGGCAAAGAAGACAGACGAAGAACGTATGGGGTCCGCCAAAATGTCTCGGTACAGGCCCTTTCTAATGCCAGAAACCGGTATGGACAGCCAGTCGACAACAAAAGGCGTTCGGGAAGACAGTAAATATCATAAGGACACTGAGGACAAAATCATGACCAGAGACGCTTTTGACTGCTGTCTAAGCCACGGCATGCGCGAATACGAACGTCGTCGCGTACGCGACTAAAGGGACGACGTCTCGCGATAAATGACATATTTTGGCTGGACCGCTGCGTTGAACCGGCGCGGAAACCTTCAACTTTCACCGAGAACTCCTTCGAGAAGCATTTCGCAGGAAGTAATTGATGGACCCGATAGCGATCAGTGTGCGAAGGAGAGCTGCGCAAGCGACGAAAACACCATTTGCACCGAGTAACAGTGTCCGCCTTGCTGTCAATAACAACCAATGTGACAACAACTTTGCTCTCAACAGAGAAATGTCCTTTAACTGGATTTGACTCTTACTGAATGCGATGGGAATGCTCTACTTAATCCCGCCATCCGAAGCTTAAGCATGGCCACAAGGATAACATTTAACTGGCATCATTTATTTGCAAGGAATAAACCGCCCTACGCTGTAGAACACTTTACGGCTAATGTGGTGCAACTGGATTGTTTTATAGCATAGTTATTCTAATGCGTTAATAAGCAGCATTTGATGGGCTCTGCTCTTGTCGCAACATTTGTACTCGAGAAGATTCTGAAAAATTTATACTCGGGTACGCTTTTTTAGCTCTCCAGTGATGCAACAATTTGGGAATCAAACTTCTGCTTTGGTGTATTTTAGCATATTAACACTATCTGCAACTATTCGGAAAGAAAATACAGTGAGCAGAACGCAATATATGACATGAACACAGTACAGCGACATCTCGTTGCGTTATCGTCGTCACACTTGCAGTTCCTCGGTATTTTTTGACGCGTAAGACGCCTTTGCGGTTCCTGCATTCAGACTTGAGAATCCGGCCGCTTCTTGCTTTCCATGAATGAATTAAAACTATGAATTATAGCGCCTTTAGCAGTGTTGTCAAATGTTTCTCGCTCGATTGACCTATGGCTCCTTAAGCGACCTGCTCCTTCCGTGTAAAGAAAAGTACACCCACCGGCTTTTCCTACAGCTCCCAGTGACACGCTGTCGGATGCCCCAATTAGCGTCCCATCCAGTGGAAGAGAGATAGCTTCACGGGGCTGGGACTAATCCACCCGTTTCTTTGGCAACCGGCGAGGAAGCCTCCGCGCGCGAGTAGCATCCTCTTTAACACATATCACATGTTAGCTCTCAGAGCCTGCGCAAGATAATGTCAAATTCTTGAAGTTTTGTCTTTTGCTGTTTCTGGGTGAAAACAAATGTACTTCAAGTCAGAACTTCGTCGGCGGACGATCGAAAACGCGCGAGTAAGTACACATGTTTTTCTTTAAGCTGGTCTACGGCGCTTTTTTCATTGTCCTAGCTAGAACGTATGGTAATTTAGCGTGAAGCTGTAACGTCGACTTTGGACTCGGACTCCGATAGCCTTTTCTCAGTAGCTACTCGTGCGTCAAGAGAGGAGAGTGGGCCAACTGGAAGCAGGAAAGCAAGTGATCGCACATCGTTAAGGACAGAAGAGTCGAGCCAAGAACGACGCGTGGAGGTATCTTCACAACAATGGAAGTATGTGATGTGCTTGGCTTTAGCTAAGTTATGGCGCTAACTTTGATGCATTTGCCTGCTCTAGACCCACGGAAACGACAATTATTGTGGAAGAGACACAAACTCCCTCACCGCTTGTCGGAAACGTTGAAGAAGACCGGGATGAAGTACACTACCTCACTGACGACTATACGACGGACCGTGACGACGAGATCCAGTCACGTTTGTCGTTCATTGTCAAGGAGAAGCTTCACGGTACGTATCGGTTTTGATAAGGCGCATCGATACCACTTCCTCATGGTGCCTCTTTTTCTAATTTCATTTTGGGATAGTCCACACGGTCTCCATGTTGACGCCAAGGCAGGTTGCCCCCAGTATTGAAGTGGCCCCATACGGGAGTATAACCGACGCTACCCGCGCTAGCACGAATGAGGGTCATGCTTCAGAATATGCTCGTGACCTTCGCCGTCGAACCTCGCAGGTCCGTGACGAAGTTATTCGAGAGCCGACGCCGGAAGTGTCCGAAGTCGGTAGCGAAGGTGTTATTCCCGAAGAGCGTCAACCGCATCGTCAGGCATCTCTCATGGATCTCATTGGGCTACACCAGGTTAGCAAGCGGGCAATTTTGTTAGTCGTAAGGTCTTTTTAGACACAAACTACTCCAACGGACGAAAGCAACAAAGGCTGGATACCGAAAGCTATCGATCCTTTCGGTAGGCCGCCATAAAAGCTTTCGATCCGAAAAATGTCGCGTTGTAGGCACGTGGTACACCATTTGGCTGAGCTTCGTCGTCACCGGCTTCCTCTACAACTCCTTCGTCATTCCACTACGAAGCACCTACCCGTATCAGACGGACGAGAACGTTGCGTACTGGATGACGGCGGACTACATCTTTGACTTTTTCTACCTTCTCGACTTGGTCCTGGTGAAACCACGGCTGACCTTCATGCGCGGCGGTGTCACAGTGGTAAGCACGGACGGAATGAGGGGATCGAAAGTGCGCCAAAATTTACGCAAACGGGTGCACGTTTAGAGCACGCCCAAGGATATGCTAAAGCATTACTTGATGAGCCGGATCTTCAAGCTGGACCTATTCTCGCTGCTACCGCTGGATTTGTTCTACTTTCTAACCGGACCGGTGGCCGCATGGAGAATTCTTCGACTTCTAAAAGTGCGACACTGGAGTCTTTCTTGTGCACCTTTTTCAGGTTTAGGTTCTTTCGTTCTGGGAGTTCTTCGACCTTCTTGACAGCTCCTTCTCCAACCCGTACATCATTCGGTAAGGCGTCGGATTTGATCGTGACGAGTATGCCCGACGTTTCACTGTAATGTCTCTTTAGAATCGCGAAGACGTTCTGCTACATGATCTACATCATCCACTGCAACAGCTGCATCTACTACATGCTAAGCGCATGGCAAGCATTCGGACAGATTGCGTACCGCTACAAGGACCAGTGGTACCTCAACAACTGGGTCTACAACAATCAAGGTAAAGGTCAACTACTAGATCCTACTATCCTAGGCGTTACTTGGCAGTAAAACGATTTTCTCATTCTCGAAAATGTCTAGGAAACGCTTACATCCGCTGCTTCTATTTCACTGCCGCTGTGGCCACTTCAACAGGAAACAATCCGGCACCGACCAACGTTATCGAGTACATCTACATGGTCAGTCTGTCAGCCCTGGTGCCGCCCCGTATGGACTCCTCTTTTAGACCTTCTCCTGGATGATGGGCGTGTTCGTGTTCGCCTTGCTGCTCGGACAGGTCAGTTCCATAGTACCACAAATTCTGTAGAATAAGCTTGATTTTCAGATCCGCGACATTGTCGCGAACGCTAACAAGAACACCGACGAGTTCCGCAGGACCATGGACAAGGCCCTCGGCGAATGCAAGCGCATGGAGCTCCCGGAACACTTGACAAAGAGGGTCCGAGATTGGTTCATGTACACATGGGAGCAGCAGAAAACGCTCGGTAAGCAGGCCAAAGGAAGCACGTTCCCGATAAGCTTTATTCTCTTAAGACGAGAAGAAGCTGGTCGAGAAGCTCCCTCTGAAGCTTCAAACAGACTTAGCCCTGTCGGTGCACTACAATACTCTAAGCAAGGTCCAACTGTTCCAGGTGGGATACCATAAGCAAGCCTTCGAGAACGATGCGATTTTTAGGATGCAGACCGGGCTCTGCTGCGTGACCTTGTGCTAAAGTTGCGACCTGTGATATTCCTACCCGGTGATATGATCTGCCGAAAGGTTAGCAGGAATGAGGTTCTTGGACCAAAAGTACAATCTAGGGAGACGTCGGCAAGGAAATGTACATCGTCAATCAAGGAATCCTTGAAGTTGTTGGAGGCGAAAACAACGAGCTGGTTTTTGCGACACTGACTGAAGGCTCCGTCTTCGGCGAAATAAGGTAGGTCTTCAAGTGGGCATATGCTCTGAACGTTTCCTTCTGTAGCCTGCTCGCTATCGGAGGCAACAACCGTCGTACCGCTAGCATTCGTTCAAAGGGATACTCGACACTTTTCGTGCTGTCAAAGGAAGACCTCAACGAAGTGATAAAAGACTACCCCGACGCTCAGCAGCTTCTCAAGCGGAAAGCCAGGTAAAAGCCTCCCCACAATGTCCTTGAATAATCATTTTAAACTTGCAGACAAATGTTGAAGAAAGACGAGAAGAAAGAGGAGAAGAATCCTGAGATGAGCAAGAAGGATCTGGTCGAGAAGTGCCACGTTTCCGCGGAAATCAAGACGCCATCGCTCCTCCAAGTGGTCGCCAAGATGGTTCCACCGCAATCTCCGGTAGCAAAAGAGCTGCATCATGCGCTTGATAGTAAGTGCAAATTGTAGTACATTAAATGCTTGGCGTTTTAGATCCTCCGCCACGTAGGAAAAGCATGCTTAAGCGCTGGAGCACGATACCTGCTGAGTATTCGGACGCTTCGGACATGGAGATGCCCGACATTGCCCAGTTGTCCAAAGCGCATTCGCTGGACAATGACTAGTTGCCGGCATTTGATTTGCCCTACTTATATTTTTGAGCGTAGAGTCATAAGCGTAAGATTGTGCATAAGCATGCTCCTAGCGAATCGTCAGCTCCCTTCGACATTTTATAGAACAAAATCTTTATAAAAGACGGGTATAAAATACAGGTACTTACACGAAACGTAAACCGGTCGGGAGGGTTCTTTCTTCGGAATGACAGTCCATCGCTTCACATGTTGCGGCCGACGTCGTTGCTCTCGTCGTGGGAGCTCTTGTCGCGCTCATTGCCCAGGCGAGTCTTCTCTTCTAAAATAAAAACGCTTAATATAGGGTCGGACAAAAAACAAAGTTGGCTAGCCAAAAAGGCATTCAAACAGTTGGCCACAGCATATGCCATCGCAAAGCAAAATCGCTGATTATGATTCGATATCAAAGTTGAACGAGAAGGACCTACCGGCCAGTAGCATGTACTCGGCCGCATTGTCGGCGACCTCCTGAGCGATCTCGGCTACGCGCTGCGCATCACGCTCGTTGCCGCTCTTCAGCGCCTGCTGCAGCTGGTGCGCAGCGGCCTTGGTGTCGTTGTACGCGTCGGACATCTCCTCGCGACGAGTGCGAATCACTCCCTCATCAGAAGCCATCGTAGAAGGGTTGTGTGAATGAAGTACCTAAAGCCGCAAGTTAAGTCAGAGCTTTTGCAGCAAGCATCATGCTGGGAAAGTCACGCGTCTGAACAACATATTTGTTTTGGAAAACGGCAGCTAGTTGAAATGCCTCCTGACGCAGACCGCTCTAAGCCATCAGTTATATTGACTGAAAAAAGCAACCACTTTGAGAAACTACCAGTTATTTCGAGTTTCGCGAAAAATATGTGCGTTGAAAAAGCGAATGGATTTAAGTTGGTACTGTTTATGCAAACGCAAAAGTTAAGTAAGGAACTAATTTTGACATGGTCGCTATATAATCGCTTGTAGAATGACTGATCGAGAAGGGACATTTGCAGCGCCTCGCACAGAATGGATAGTGGAATAAACGAGAAGCGGCGGACCTTGTTTATGCGGTGACGCAAGAGGACAAACAACAACAAGAGGCGGCCGCGGGGCGGCTGTTTTCGCAGGCGGCGGATGCGGGAAGAAGGTCAAAACAAGCTCCCCGGCAGCGGACGCACGGATAGCCAGCATCCGGAAAGCGAAGAGCGCAGAGGAATTAAAGTGAGAGTTGCAAATTTTAAAAACTGCACCCTAATTACCCTTGGAAAAACCCACATCTTTATTGGTAAGTAGCAGACTGCCTTAAGAAGTGCATAGAAAACGTCTCACAAAGAGCAGTCACCTTTAAATAAACTTGTGTAACAATCCCCAGGAAAAAATTCCGAAGAAAGCTACGATAGCGAGTTACCGTAAATATTCTAATAGAGGCGCACTTCTATTAGTGGCGCACCTTCTAATAGAGGCGCACCTTTTGTCCATGTGTGAAAATAAAGGCGCACCTTCTAATAGAGGCGCAGTCATGTTTGGTCTAATTTTAAAACCGTAATAAACTATCTCTTAAACAAAAAGGGTGAGCTGATAATGGACCTATAAAGGGTATGGAAGCGACAAATCCCTTCATCTTTGGCCGGCATTGCAATGATATAACTTGGTTTGGCTGAAATTAATCGCGAAAACCACAAAAATGCAGAATTTCGGTCAAATTTTGAGGCCAATTATGGGCCAGTTTTGGCCAAAATATTCCAGATTTTTGCCGGCCATTAGTGTGTGAAAATAGAGGCGCACCTTCTATTAGAGGCGCACCTTCTAATTGAGGCGCACCTTTTGTCCATGTATGAAAATAGAGGCGCTGCGCCTCTATTAGAAGATTTACGGTATCCAGGCCGAGTACGAGTCATGTGCACCCGTTCAAGCAGGCGTTTGAAGTGGCAGGCCTTTTGCGTCACATTATTAAGCGTAGTCATTAATGGCTGTGGCAAATTCGGGTTGGGTTTGACATCGACTCCCTTGTTCAGTGTATTTTGGGGTTCCATGTTCGGATTCGGTTTTATAATCTTGGTTTGACTGGGGTTCGCTCCCGGACCCGAGGGGTCCCCAGCCCTAGTAGACCTTGACAATGATGTTACGCTTCTAGGTTTGTAAGTTGCTCTACACGAGTATTCGCACGGGTCATTTACCTCCCAATTTGGACGCACAAACAGTAAGTCCTTTAAATGAAGCCTCAGGCCGTTTATTTTTGGTGGTCTCGTTCAGGATAATCTCAAAATTTTAAATATTTAAAAAATATTTTGTTACTCATTCGTGCGATTACTGAGGTTCCTATGTTCCTTGTTTTATTTGTTAATTTTTATGAACTAACCTAGACCATACATTTGATGCACGTGCCATAGATAGCTTCGTAAAATAATTGGACGGGCATTAAAGAGGACTGCGATGTTCATTAGAGGGGGGTTGGCTTATATTAGAAGCTTTAGGATAAATGTTAGATGTAGGACGTCGCTGCGCAGCCTCCGCCCATCGGCGAGTTCCGTTTCTGGTCGGCGGTTCCGCGTATAGTTATCTTAAGGGCGATCTCCGTCGTTTGGTAACATCGAAATAGCATAATTTCATGATTTAGCCACTTAGTTTAATACTTGACAACGGCCGACTGGCGGTTGTCAAGACCTCTAAGCTATATGCGCACGGCTTAAACTATGCCATCCACCTGGTGGCCGCATTTGTCCCGCTTACGCCACGTGCGGCCGATAATTAGCGCAGATCGGAGCCATGGAAAGGGTCTGCACGGGCGTATGGCGTCGCACGTTTGTACTTTGCTTGCCGGCTTTCCTGGTTAGCTTCGCGGCTCTCCTGGTTAATGCGAGGCCGTAAGCGCACCTGTGAAGCCGCGCTGGGAATAGCCTTATAGTTATCCGTCGCTATTCGCGGAACCGCACGGTGGATGTCTGTTAAAATTAAGCGTGTTTTAGCGGTGTCCCGCCAACACCTGCACGCGACGCGCCACTCTGTCTGGCTATGAATTTTTGCTTGCATATCCCTGTCGGTCGACAAGTCCTCTGCTTCTCACGTAGTTTCTTTCCTGGCACTTATCGGGCAAATACATGTATTTTGATTGCTGCGAAAGACAAACCTAATGGGTACCAATGCGTCCCATACATCTGTAATTTTCCAGATAAGCAAAGAGAAATTCTTGCGTCTTTGGGGTAACCTAGAATCACTAATAAGTTGACACTTGAGGCATCAGAACGCCGATGATTAGAGAGCCAGGAAAGGTCCTTACATAGAGCTACATTTTTTTAGTAAGGGCCAACCGCTCAACTTTCCTTTTTATACGTAGCTCATAATGCCGAGTGTTGGCCCACTCATGTCTACCACTTGAAGTACTTCCTGGATGTGGATTGAAGCCGCTTGTCCGTTGCATACTACAGAGTAGAGTTCGGCGCCCGTACCAAGGTACGGGCCAAACCCGTACCCGTACCCGTATAATACGGCACGGCAACACTGCCTCGAAAAAAGCCGTATTACACGGGCCAAGCTGTACTACGGGCCGTGTTTTATGCCGTGTTAGTGTAAACGGCTTGTCGCTCTTTTACCCACCACGGGTACGGGTTTGGCACGGGGTCCCAGCGCCGATCTCTACTACAGAGGAACGTCGCACTTTTGCCACCTGTTTCATATGTCTTTGACCTTTGGTGGCCTAAGCGGTCGCATGTCCCGCCACAGCATCCGTCACCGCCTTGGCAGTGACCTTCAGCGATGGATCATGCGTGTTAAACTCATGTTTATGACGCTACTCGCATAAGCTGTCTGACGCCTAGTGCTACGGTAACACATTCGTATTAGGGTTGGCATCAGGTCAGGGCAGCCCTGACCTGACCTGCAGGTCAGGTCAGGTTTTTTGCCCTGATGCCCTGACCTGATGACCTGAACCTTGTTCGCCCTGACCTGCAGGGCATGCCCTGAAATTTTGACCTGACTCGTTGCCCTGAAATTGATCAAGAATAGTGATCCGCCCGATTTTATACCCACAAAACGCTGTTATTAAACTGATAATGCAAGAAAAATGGACGGAAAGCACGAGTCAAGTGAAATCAACGACCATGGAGGTCGAAGACAAAGACCTCGTCTGGCAAAAATAATGGAACCTTCGACTTGACCTGACCTGCAGGGCATGCCCTGAAACTTTGACCTGACCTGATGCCCTGGACGGCTCTGACTTTTGGCTTGACCTGACCTGCAGGGCATGCCCTGAAATTTTGACCTGACC